>JAKTYG010000001.1:111451-219426 GCA_030564725.1 Chernovozyma sophiae-reginae
AAAAAAACTAAACCGAAAAGCAAAAAAAAAAAAAAAACGAAAAAGGGAACAATCCTGAGGTGAGTAGCACGTGATCGAATAAAGGGCTGCAGTTAAAGGCTAAGAAGAGTTCCAATAACGATTCAATGACTTTGAAGAAGTGCTCAAACTAAGGTTAAAAGTGTAGTTTCTTGTAGTTTGTTGTACTTTCTTGTTGTTTCTTGTAATTTTAATTGAGGTAGTGAGAAAAAATGATCCTCTTTTTTTCTTTTGGTTTTTGGTACTCTCTGGCCAGCAAGAGTAAACTGTGTAACAAATTTACTTAATTGCCAATGTGGGTGCACAAATTTTTGATTTTGATTTTTATTTTTATCTTTTTCCGAAATGACACAAATTTTTCACATGTTTCCGAGTTCAATTTAGGTGTCAAACAATTACTACTTAACCCAGTTGTGGCATATAAAGAAAAAAAAAATAAGAGAGAATGTCAAAATGAATTTCAAACTGGATTATGAATAAATATTCGTCGTTACTTATATCAGAAATGAATAGAGTCATATAATCATACATAGCCAGAGCTCATTCCTCTTCCTTTTCCTTTTCCTTTTCTTTTTTTTGTGCTCCTAATAAATTTCATATGCAGATTGATGTCATGCTGGTACCAAGCCAGAAGATTATGAGAGCCAGATGTTTCAAGATAAGGTTGGAGAGAAGAGTCGCTAAACCATTGACATAAAACGATAGCAAGAATTATTTTTTTGGAAAAAAAAGAAATAGGAAGTAGTTGTAGGTCAAGAGCTATATACAATTAATTCAAGGAATACTTTTTTTAATTTAGAAATTGTTGCATTCTTAGTCTGACTTTATGCTCTAATCTTCTTCTACGTAATATATATAATTTTGAAAAATTGCTCTGAATTTTCCCCTCAAAATTATCTCAAATTGTCTTAAAACTCAATTTCTTATTGTATTTCAAAGACTGCTGGGTGACTAAAACTATATTGTTAGCAACTGAATTGACATTGAATCTAAATGCTCAAATGACCATAAGCAACACTATCCCACCTTGATGGAATGGAAAATTCTTGTACTAGCCTTCGTTTTATCTGCAGCGTACCAGAATTAGCTGATCTTGCGGTCACGTGACACGATAGAATCTTTCTTTTGATTCTTTGTTCTCTTTCGCTTCGCGGCACAGATCAATCAAAGAGATCATGCGAACTGGTCTAATCGTACTAGTTGCCACTCAAATGAACGATTTAAAATATGGCCATTGAACAACATATCAAGAAAGGAGATGCAGATTTAGAAGCAAAGGAGTATCTAGGTGCTATATCAAATTATTCTGCTGCCTTGAAAGAGAATCCCAAGGCATTTCAAGCACTTTTGAAGCGTGCAACGGCATATCAAAGATTGAAGAATCTTGATGCTGCCAAACGAGATGTTTCTGAAGCCTTTGAAGTGGCTACGCTGCGTGGGAAGCGGTCAGAAATGGGACTTTGTTACTTCCGATTAGGTCTTATCTTTTACGCAGAAAAGGATTTCAGTACTTCCTTGTTAAACTTAGAGAAAGCTCAACAATTTGATTGTCAAGAAACGACATTAGGCACCTGGAAATCAAAAGTAGAATACGATTTGAAGAAACAGGACGGTACTGAGAAGATGAAAGTTGGACATGAAAAGGTTTCTGATGCCCCTATTTCTGTTCCCGTTCCTTTAACAACTCAACCTTCAACTCATATAGACACTATCAATAAACTAGCACCAATAAAAATAAAAATAAGAGATGATTGGTATCAGAATTCGCTGGAAGTGATTGTTACTATTTATGCTAAAAAAATCAACCCAGAGAAGCTTAAAGTTGAATTTACTCCTCATTCAGTTTCAATATCTTTCCCAAGCTCAGATAATTTAGAATATAGTTACAACCTTGATCCATTATTTGCAGAAATCTTATGTAATGAATCATCATTCAAAGTATATGGAACTAAATTAGAAGTGATATTGGTGAAGAAAGAGAAATCATTGAAATGGCAATCCCTTGAAAAAACCAATATATATCAACAAGAGAAAGAGAAAGATCAAGCAGTTGCAACTTCAACTGTATACCCTACATCATCGAAGAAGTCTATTAATTGGTCCAAATTTGACATACCTGATGATGAAGTAAATGAGCAATCAGAAAATGATTTTTTTGCTAATTTATATAAAGATACTGATGATGATACTCGTAGAGCAATGATGAAGTCATACGTTGAATCAAATGGAACCGTCTTAACTACAAATTGGAGTGATGCAAAGGCTAAGAAGTTTGAGACTAGTCCTCCAGAAGGAATGGTAGCAAAACCATGGAATGGAAGTAAATAGACAGCTTATCCATTTTAAATGAGTGATTTTAAGAAAGATTTAGAGAGTTTGCTTAATAAGTGCCCAGTATTTATCAATCGCTAAGTTTGAGAGTAGGAAGAAATCGCTTAATCCAGTTGGTTAATTAGCTAAGCTACTGAAAATTGTGTACTATAACTATTAATTTTTTTCTGACCAATGTATATTCTGAATTGACTTTGTGTTCTCCTGATCTGTATTCTGATTACCTTGTTATCTTCTGTTTCATTTACATTCATTGATCTCTTTCAAATTCATCTAAAGTGATGGGGTGTCTCTCACGATCTGCTGCTCACTATCCAGTGCGCGCTATCCAGAGCTGCTATCCAGTTCTCACCATCCATTGCTCACCATCCACAGCTACGATCCACCGCTCACTAGGAATCGTAGAAGCCGCACACGATTATTAATCAGTTCCTAAATAGGAGCGGATTAGAACTATTGGCTTCACGATTGATTACTTTGAATTCAAATTTAGGTTGTTAGGTTGCTTCCAGTTGTTGTAATTTACAATCAAAAGATTTTGTTTCAAGTTAACTTTCTCTAACGAATGATATCCCGCTCAGTTCTAAGGATAAAGAATTACAGACTGCAAATATTCAAATCATTCCAATCTAAAATGCACATTGAATCGATTCCTATGAGATGGGGAACTGGTGATAATTATTGCTACTTACTAGTTGATACTCCCTCTAAGAATGCTTGGTTAATCGATCCAGCTGAACCAGAAGAGGTTGTTCAGTATCTTTCCAAAAATAAAACTGATTTTGAATTGAAGGCCATTGTTAACACTCATCATCATTATGATCATTCAAATGGTAACAAATACTTCCATAAGAAGTACCCAGACTTACCAGTAATTGCTGGGAAGGACTCACCTTTAGTTTCGTATACTCCATCTCATAAAGAAGTGATAGATTTAGGAGACAATTTATCTATCACCGCATTATATACTCCGTGTCATACCCAAGATTCCATATGTTATTATGTTAAAGATCTGAACACCGGAGAGAAGGGTGTATTTACTGGAGACACATTATTTGTCAGTGGTTGTGGAAGATTCTTTGAAGGAGATGGGATGCAAATGAATAAATCTTTAAATAAAGTTCTTGCTGGTTTACCAACGAATACTAAAACTTATCCCGGTCATGAATACACGAGATCTAATTTGAAATTTTCGAAAACGATTTTACAAAATGATGCAATTGAAAGATTGGCAAAATATGTAAATGAAAATGAACATACAACGGGTGTATTCACCATAGGAGATGAACTAGAGTTTAACCCATTTATGAGACTTCATGATCCTCAGGTTTTCGATGCTACTGGTTTAAAGGAAGAGAGTGAAATAATGGATAAATTAAGAGAATTGAAGAATAATAGTTGAATTACAAGGAACAGCAACGACGGAATTTCAAAAGAATTAGTTTTAGAAATCTGAACAACTCCCTGTTGGAAGGATAAAATTGCAATAGCATATGACTATCAAACATCACCATAACTTCGGATTAGATTTTGGAACCAAAGGAGCCCAGTAAACAATTTCATTATTAACATTCCAAGATCCCCTAACCATTTAAATTTATTTGTATATGCAATTATTCAATCCAAAGCTAATCAATTTTGGAATTGGCTAGTCTCCTTTTTTTTTCCTTTGATTTTCTTTTGAATAAGTAATTCTTCATTTTTATATTCAAGTCTTCTATAATCTAACAAAATCAGGTTTTGTTTCCATGTCTATCCATAATTCAGGTTGCCATATCTCTATACATTCCAAGTCAAATTCTGATTTACCCATTGCAAATTTTTCATATTCTTCAAAGATACCACTCATACACCATCCTTGGAGTAATTTTCTCATTAATCCCACTAAGACTCCAATTCTATGTTTACCCTTATTCGAATGTATAAGCATTGGGAAATTACTCTTATCTAACATTAATTGCAATGCTAAAGTCAAAGATTGTTGCGCTTGACTCTGAGTTTGTAAAAATGGTTCTTGAGAAGATTCCATTGGCAAATGATGAAATTTTATTTTGGTTGTAGCAATCCAATGGATATAATTGTTTAGTATCTCTGCCGTACCATTTTTATCCTTTTTGGGTTTATCAGATTCCTTACCGTCCTCGTTATGAAGCTTCTTTTTCTCTTTGTCTTTCTCTTTCTTGTCCTTTTTGTCCTTTTTATCCTTCTTATCCTTCTTTTCTATACCAAGATCTCCTAAATATATAATTGTCTTAAGTCCTAGTTGTTCTAAGAATGGGTAATTGAGTTCCATTGGGAATCCCGACCTATATATTCCATCTTCTACCAACGAGAAATTCAATGGAGGGTAATATCGAGGTCTTGAATTCCATATTTTGAACTCCAGGGTGGAATAATCGCTCTCACTTTGATATTGCTTTGGACTTGAACCTCTTGAATCAACCTCTTGGCCAGGGATTTCTGAATTTACCTCAGCATCTTTTAGGGGAGCAGGAGTTAGAAACGAAGTGGCTGATCTTTGCAGTACCTGTTTAACAATTGAATCTGGAACTTCATCACTAGCTTTTGAAATTTTTTTGCCAATACCAGGCTCTATCTCAAACTGCAGCATTAGGATTTTTGGATCTCCAGTAATGATAAATTGGTAACATGAAATTGACAATTTGTATTTGGGAGTGAAGAAATTCTGATCCTAAAGATCGACCCCAAATTTTGAAAATGTATACAGGAACTCACCAAAGTATACCTACCATACTTTGATCTAAGGATAGCATGAACCTTCGTATTTCCTTCGAATTCTTTGTATTTTTTTCTTCTTAAAACGTGTTAACCTTTCTGAAAGCTTGTTACAGTTTAGAATAAACCAAAATAATCTACAAATGTTTCAAATAGTTGCAAATTCATCTACTTTGAAGTAGGTCACCTTCTTATTAATCTCACCAAAATAGGAAGTTTTCCAATGTTAACCAAAACTTCAGTTGGCTTGATGAAACACGAACTAATTGTACTATCAAAGAACAAAAGGGTGAGTAGAGCTAAAGGGTGAACCTCGACTAAGTAATGTTTTTGATTCTGAAACAATTAATTCCCGATTTTTTCACCTCACACATTTAGCTAATAAGATTAGAATAGGATTATTGCAACCTTCAGATTATTCTCGTTATCATTTCAACCTTTTTCTGCCATTGCGTTTCTCAATTGGGAAGGTAATTTGCAACATTTGAATTCTTGTCGAGTCGACATGTCCAAGTCTATCTCCTATCCATTGCAATTACATAACCTTTTGATGGCAAATGTAAAACTATATAAAGATGGACCCCAATAACCTTCCATTCAAATTTTTCTTCTAATTATCATCAACAAATAATTTCAATTAAACTCTCAACAATGGCTGCTCAAAACACTTCTACTACTTCTTCTGCTTCTACTAAGAAACAATCCGAAAACAAGGACAACGCCATCGTCCACAATGGTGTTGCTAGACCTTACGGATGTGTCATTGCTTAGATAACTCTGTGCTGTTTCTAACTGATATGTGCTACCAGAAATGACTTCTAATTACAGTCTTTCGAACCTATATTCTCTTTCTTTAGTCTTTTTTTTGTACCAGACTTTTTGTTTTCCCGTCTGGACAAGTTATGTATTGCAATATATGATTCCTAAAAAAAAAAAAGTAAGAAACTATCAAATTGTAAATCTCTTTCAAATGGTTGTATACAGAATGGCTGTATTCAAGAGGTATAACTAGTTCTTCCAGTAAGTTTCAAACACAATTCTTGTGGAGAAGTCAAACCCTGGTGTGAAACATAATTCTCAGAAAGAAAATCAAAATCAAAACCAGAATCAAGATCGAAATATTTCAAGACTCCTTTACTAATCTAAGTTAGTGAGCAAAGAAAGATACTTTTAATGTGTTGCTAAGTTTATTTACGATGTACAAATTATCTTATAAAACATGGAGATTAATAGCAACCTGTTGTTGGTCGTTCTCATGTGGTTTCTCTGATGCAACACCTGGTGCTTTGTTACCTTTTATAGAGAAGTTCTACAACGTCTCTTACTCAATAGTGTCATTGATTTGGATGGCAAATGCTATCGGTTTTATTCTTGTAGCTGCACTATCCCATAAGATTCAACAATGGTTTGGAATGCGCAAATCTCTTGTAGTTGGATGTTGTTCGTCAATCGTTATGTATTCATTTGTGCTGAGTGGCTCTAAATTCCCGTTAATTGTGATTGGGTTCTTCTTTGGAGGAGCAGGACTAGCAATATGTTTGGCCCAATGTAATATTTATTTAGCAAGATTGGATAAACCTTCTATATATTTAGGATACTGCCATGGAGCATATGGATTGGGAGCAACCGTAGCTCCTTTAATAGGAACTGCCATAGTAAATCACGGAGTACCATGGCATTATTTCTACTTGATATTACTTGCACAAATGGTTGTACATAGCATAAATTTATGGCTTGCGTTTGAAGGAATTGAAACTGAACAATTAGCTCAAGAATCTAGTTTAGTTGAAAATCATGAAATTATTGATATTACGACTCTAGAATCAGAAGCTACTTCCCAACATAGAGATCATGAAAATGTGTTACAATCTAGGAATAGTGGTAATGCCAATGCTGAACCAATTACAAATCACTCCGAAGTGATGATGTTAGCTTTGAAAAATAGACTTACTTGGCTAATGGCATTGTATGTGTTATTTTATCAAGGTTCAGAAGTTTCAATGGCAGGTTGGATTGTTACATATTTATTAGATTATCGTCAGGGAGATAGCAAAACTTTTGGTTATGTTGCATCAGGATTTTGGGGAGGATTGACCCTTGGAAGGTTATTTCTAACTGATATCTGTTACAAGAGGTTAGGGGCTAGAAGAAGTATTATAGTACTATCAATATCTACTGTTATAATAGTGATTCTTGTATGGGTGATACCCAATGCAATTGTTTCTGGATGTTTAGTTGGTGTATCTGGGGTATTAATTGGACCTAACTATACACTTATGATTACAATGACTACTCGTATCTTACCAAGAAAGATCCAAGTTATATCTTTAACCATTATGACAGCATTTGGATCATCAGGAGGAGCTATATTTCCATTTTTAGTGGGGTTGATTGCTCAATTCAAAGGAACTTATGTTGTTCTTCCAGTTTTCATTGCTCTTTATCTGTCAATGGTTATAACTTTTTTGTTCCTTCCAAATATAGAGAGAGATACTCCCTCTACTGGCTTATGGCTGCGAATTTGGTGAGGCAACAAAAAAAAAAATGAAGGATCTTAAAATGAGAAGCTACGGAAAAATGTTTTCTCTTCCCCATCCCCCACGCCAAATGTCTAATGTTACATTGATTACAAACGTTCGGTATCGTTTCCAGAATAGGTAATTCGTCCTCTATAGTGGTGAAATATTTTTGTCAGTTTTCCCATGGGGTTACAAGTCACTTCGTTATCTTTATTATTGGCCATTGATATATATAACATCCCGCCTTAGTGATGAAGGTCATGAAATTTTCATGATTTCGAACATTGGAGATAGCAACTGAGTGTGCTCTTAATATTACGACGGAGAGAAGTTGTTACTAACAATAAATTTTTCATAAAAAAAAAATAAAAAATGAGCTGCATACCATAATTGGGACAAAAAGGTCAACTTTAAGTCAAAGATCAGATTTTGACCTTTTCGTTAGATCGACAGGCAAAATTTAAAAAAATGAAAAATCTTTTAGATTCCAATTTTGAATGGATATAGTATAAGAATCTCGGTGAATTTCCAATCCTTCGGCGCATTTATTCACCTTTTCTCGCATTACTCCTCCTCGTCTTTCGTCTATTTTTTATTTTTTCTCATCCTTGGATGCAAATCTCGGAGAAATGCCAATTCTTCTACAATCAATGCCCATAAAATACGGTGAGCAAGAACAGTTTAAAAAGCTTAAAAATCACCACAATTCACAATTTTGAAAAGTTTCAAACTACTTAGAAACTCATTAGGTATAAAAATTTGGCCAAAATGCCAGGCTCTGGCGTCAATGTGAGCGGGAATACAGGCTCCTATGTGGAATATGAGCTGCAAAATGACAAGAATGATCTTTATGATAACCAGATTGAAAATAATGATTCACACCTGAAGAAAAGGAGATTTTCTTCCAAACCATCTGATTTCAATCCTACAGATAATTTTGCTCCTCTTCTGAAAGAATATGATTCAATTACTCAAAATGTTCCAGAATCTTTACCTACTACTCCAGGTTTTGATATTACTGAAGTCATGTTTGAGGAGAATAATTCTTCTAGAAAGCAGTCATTCCCCTTCCAAAGGCCAAATTTGTATAGAAAAGATACAAAACAGACAGAGACAAGAATTTGGAACGATGCAAGATCATATTTGAATAACGAATCGAATTCAGTAGATGACTCCAATCATTCATCTGCAAGAGAACCATTGCAAAATGACAGTTCTGGAGATGAAGTCAGACGAGATGAAGGTCCAGGAGTAATGTCGTTTCATAACCCTCCAAAAAATCTTTGGAGAGTGATCGCAGGGTGTTGCTGGACTTTTATCGGTGGTTTCACCGATGGGGCACCAGGTGCTTTGCTTCCTTACATTGAAGAATACTATAATATATCTTACTCAGTGGTGTCACTTATTTGGATGTCAAATGCAGTTGGGTTCATCTTAGTGGCCCTTTTTGCACATAAAATTGAACCTTGGTTTGATAGACAACAGTCTCTTCTTATTGGATCGGTCTCTTCTACTATCATGTTTGCCCTCGTACTGGCAGGCTACAAATTTCCGCTAACTGCGGTCGGATTCTTTTTTGGAGGAATTGGATTAGCTATGATATTAACTCAAATGAATGTATTTCTTAGTAGATTAGAGAAGTCATCCACTGCATTGGGTTATTTCCATGGACTTTATGGACTTGGAGCTACCGTTTCTCCATTAGTTGCAACTGCATTTATAAACAATAATATCCCATGGCATTACTTTTATTTAATTTTATTGGTGCTCCTGCTTCTCAATTGTGCAAACTTCTATTTTGCATTTGCAGGTTCGAAGGTTGATTTGGCTCCTTGGGATCATAAAGAAGACACCATTCAACTAACAACAAGTGCTGAGGAACCATTAAATACTCCTGAAGCTGAAGAAAATAGTATAGGATTACAGGATTTGAACAGAGCAGGTTTAAACACTTCAAATTTACTGTCTTCTGACAGGAATGTCATTCCAAATCAACCAAAACCAAGAGGTAACTTAGCACTTGCTTTGAGTAACCGTATAACCTGGCTCATTTCATTTTTTGTTTTCATATATCAAGCAGCAGAGGTATCCTTAGGTGGTTGGATAGTCACATTTTTACTTGACTATCGTCATGGCCTTGCCTCTCGGGTTGGTTATATTGCGTCTGGCTTTTGGTTTGGATTAACATTGGGACGTCTAATCCTTACGAGACCAGCTCATAAATATATTGGGGCACGTAGAAGCATTATTATATTTATTTTATTGTCATTGGTGTGTGTTAGTTTGGTTTGGGCCATCCCTAATGTTATCGTTGGAGGAGTTTTCGTATCCTGTTCGGGATTATTCATTGGTCCAATATATCCATTAATGATTACTGTGGTTTCACGTATGTTACCAAGAAAGATTCAAGTAGTTTCGTTGACTATTATGACTGCATTTGGCTCCTCAGGTGGCGCTGTATTCCCATTCATCGTAGGGTTAATCTCCCAATTTACTGGAGCTTTTGTCGTGCTTCCAGTATTTCTAGCGTTATTTTCTATTTTACTTGTCATTTGGATCATATTACCTAACATCGAAGCAAGAGAAAGATATCATGGAAAATTGACTTGGTGGCAGAAGCTTTTTTAGTATTTTCAGAGCTTGTTCAGATTCCTCAAAATTCGGGTCTCCCCATTTGATATGGAGGGCGTTCTTATCTACCGCTCCGCTTGGTCCATTGCATGGATACTCCCTCTCGCGGAGGGCTGTTCCCTGCGGAGATCCCAGAGGTTCCCTAAAAAATGGCACCGTGTTCCTGTTGCTCGCTCATTCCTTTCATGAGCCCCAACCAAGAGGTGTTTCCTGGATGTTCAGAAGATGCTACAGACGTTTGGTTTGACAGGAATGTTTATTCATACTATAAAGATAAAAAAGTAAATTTCAAGAGCGTAAAAAAATGTCTTTATTTAGATTCCAATGTTGTAGCCAGGTGTAATCAATTAAGCGATAACACATCCGTAAGGTCTAGCAACACCATTGTGGACGATGGCGTTGTCCTTGTTTTCGGATTGTTTCTTAGTAGAAGCAGAAGAAGTAGTAGAAGTGTTTTGAGCAGCCATTGTTAAGAGTTTAATTGAAATTGTTTGTTGATGATAAGTAAAAGAAAAATTAGATACCAAGAGGGTTTTCTTTATTACTTATATAGTGGCCAAGGTTGTTGAAAGTGGTTAGCTTGTTAATCAAAGTTTCACCTTTATTGAATCATCATCTTATTAAACACTTCCCTTATCTCTACATAAGTGTTTCATAATTCATTCAAGTTACCTAAAATAGTATACATAGATCTATTATATTGCTGATCCCACTTTTTCTTCACATAAGTAAGTGAATAAACTATCTTGATTGGATCTCCTTTAGTAGGTGAAACTTGGGTGCAAAAGATTTTTGTTTCTGACCATTTCCTAAATTGGATACCGCAATGGTGAAGCAATGCGATCTCAATTTTACAATCTCTTTGTCTCAACTTTCACCACAGCAATATAACATCAGCGATGAATATATGCTGCAACACGTTGTCACTCGTTTCAGGTCCTTACCCTTTTGCATTGACAGGTTATCTAATAAGAAAAGTTGCTTCTTGATATCATCATAGTTCAGATTATATCTTAAGTTTATTCATTTTCATGCTATGCTAAGCTCCTATTTAACTATCGTACACTATGATTGTCCTGCAGCTTGTACTAAGTCCAAGAACTTCTCTTTGGACATTTCATTCATAAGTTCTTCCTTACGTACAACCCCTAATCCTTTCTCTTTACTCATAAGTTGATTGGTCTTGATTTGTGTAGAAAGAACAGCATTAAATAATCGAACAACTCCTCGTTGTGCAACTTTTTTCAATTGCCTTTCTTTATTTATTACTTCTCTTACTTTTTCTGGTTGATCTCCTGATGGGAGTAAATTTCTTACTCTACATTTGTCCATTTGTTCTCTTTTCTCTGCATTTATAAGTCTCTTAGCTTTAGCTTCCAATTTATCCGATTCAAGTTTTTTTATCGTTGTCTTTGATCTTGCCAAGATTGGATTTTTCCTATCATAAGCCTTCAATTTTGATCCTAAAATTGCGTTAAATGCATTAGCAAATGATGCCGATCCATCATCAAGGTTCTTTTTCTTCTTAAGTTTTGGTACTGATTCATCATCGTCATCATCCGAGTTTGAGTCAGAGTTTGAGTCTGAATTTAAGTTGTCTTCTGATTCTGAAGAAGAAACGTCAGCTACATCTACATCATCATCTGACTCGACATCTTCCATATCCTCAACGAGAGAGTCTTCTTCTGCAGATTCAAATTCCTTTTCATCTTCATCCTCTGATTCTTCTTCTTCTTCCTTTTTCTGCTGCACAGGCTTTTCTGTTATACCTCTCTCAACCTTCTTAGAATTTCCAGCCTTGTTGAGCTTTTGCTTTTTATAAGAAGTAACCATCTTGTAACTTTTATAATGTAGCAATGTCTAAAGACTCTTTAGCTTAATTCCAAAGTCTTTGTCCCAATCTTTTCTGGAACCTCATCGCTAGCAAATGGAGAGGTTCTTGTGTGCAGGTTTGGACACACAAAATCAAGCCTTCGCAGTAATTGCGAGGCTCGATATGAAGTGTTTACATTTTGTTTCGGATCAATACAAACAGTTATGAGGATGATAAGAGGCAGAAGAAATAGTCCAATGGGTGGTCAGTTTTCTCCAAGTGAGATATATATGGATGTAGAGAAGATGGGAGGCAATTCGGATGATTTTACCAAGTTTTCTGAAAGTTTCGACTCAAGCTCAATCAGATCTACCATAGCTCAAGCACCAATTGAGAGTACATCTGAGAACCTCTACCCTTATAAACAGTCTGCCATCCAATCGCCACGCAAGAAGATGAAGATTTCTGCTAGCGAACTGAGAATACCTCAAAGACTGTATAGCTCTAATGGGAGCAACCTTGTTGGGAGATTATCTCGAATAGAAGGGGACCAACTGATTCGTTTGATAAAGATTAACAAATTAATTGATCAACAACGTGATGAAATCAATCGTCTATCCACCACGATTATGACTTTACAAACTCAAAGGGCTAATTACGAATTTGAATATTTTCGGTTGGATGGTATAAATGTTAAATTGAAGGAGCAATTGTCAGAAACAGACGATCAAATCGAAGAAATAAAATTCCATGAGAGTTCTTCACTACAAGAAATCGAAAATAAGTTTGAATTAGCCACCAAATCATTGACTGTTCAACATGAGCAGAGGCTTCAGGAATTAAAAAACAATACATCCAATGAAATTGAATCTCTGATTAACAATAATGTAACAAGATTTTCAAACGAGAAATCTTCTTTAGCCAATGAATGTCGTCAATTAGAGAAACAGTTGAAATTGCAGGAGCAAGATTTGAATCGTAAACTTATACAAATGAAAGAGAGTCACAATCGAAAATTGATACAGTTAGACAAATCTATGGATGAAATGTTAGCAAGTTTAAAGGAAGAATTAGAAACTATAAAAAAGACTCGTATTGAAAAAGAAAAGGAGTTGGAACAGAGCTCTAAGGCACTAAAGGAGAAGTTTGAGTCAGAGTATTCATTATGTAGGACTCAGCTTGATGAACTTCGCCAAAACTCTGCTGGCAAGGAGAATGAAATCATCAATTTACAGCTGGAGGTTTCCCAGGTCGAAAGTCAAATCCGAGAAGAAAAATGTGCAGTCAGAGCCAAAATTGATGAAATCGAGAAAATGGAAAATGACATCCAGAAATTTGCAGAACAGTCAACCAACCAAGAGTCATCTAGAAGAATTCTTCACAATAAACTTCAAGAACTTAAAGGAAATATTAGAGTATTTTGTCGCATTAGACCAGCAAAAATAGAAAATAACGAGGCAATGTCATATGATTCAAACAATGATAATGGCTCTAATTCTGTTGCTTACTTTAAGTTATCAGAAGATTCTTTGAACTCAGAGGGTAAATTTAAGATGACAATATCCAAAGAACCAATCAATGAGACGACTCTTACAGGTTCTAGATCATCATATTCATTAAGTCAGAAGAAACAATCCAATTCCGCTTACAAATTTGAATTTGATAAAGTGATACCTCCTTTGAGTGATAATCTAGAAGTATTTCAGGAAATTTCTCAACTTATTCAATCTTGTCTTGATGGCTACAACGTTTGCGTTTTTGCATACGGACAAACTGGCTCAGGTAAGACTTGGACAATGTCACATCCTCAGCACGGAATGATCCCTCTCTCAATAAAGAAAATATTTGATGATATCCAAGATTTGAAGGTTAAACACTGGTCTCATACAGTGGAAGGTCAATTTCTTGAAATTTATAACGAATCATTGATTGATTTATTATCTCCTACAAGTCATGTGAATAAAAAGCTTGAGATAAAGCATAATGAAACTACTGGTAGTACAACTGTGCAAGGTGCCACGTCTGTTGTATTGACATCGTCTTCTCAAGTTGACTCTATTTTAACAAGAGCTGCTAAGAATAGATCGACAGCTGCAACGAAGTCAAATGAAAGATCATCCAGATCACATTCAATTTTTATTATAAAAATCCTGGGGAAAAATGAGAAGAGTGGTAAGATTTGTAATGGTACTCTCAACTTGATAGACTTGGCTGGATCTGAAAGACTATCTGGTTCCCAAGCAACAGGAAACAGATTGAAAGAAACACAAGCCATTAACAAATCCTTGTCTTGTTTGGGTGACGTGATTCATGCATTGGGCCAATCCCTGCTGCCTCCTTCACTGCAGAGAACAAACTTAGTCCCCCCACAACAACATATACCTTATCGTAACTCAAAGCTCACATACCTTTTAAAGAATAGCCTAGGAGGTACTTCAAAGACTTTAATGTTTGTGAATGTTTCTCCTCTAATGAGAAACTTTGGAGAGACTATTAACTCATTGAGATTTGCAACTAAAGTTAACAATACAAAGCTCAGTTCCTAAAGTTTTCAGATAAAAGAAGGTATAATCTTTTAAAACTAATATACAACTATTTACATTCTATTTATTTTCTCCTTCTAATAATGGAGTATCTGGTCTATATTGGCTAGCAGATTTCAAATAGCCCGAATTTATCGCTTTTTGCCATTCCTTTGGATAGTTAACAGAAGCCCAATTTGCAATTGTCTTCTGTCCATCTACTAAAGAATGATTATGCATTGCCAAAAGTATGTCAGTAGACATATCAATATCATAGTCTTTTAGTTCATTGGTCAATTGCATTGCCTCTTCAGTCAAGCCGTAGTAAACATGAGCTATAAGATATTGCTTGAAAATTCCATGATTTGGGATAATTCCATATTGAGATAAATTATTCCAGAATTTTTTAACATATACTATATCGCTGTATGTATAAGTCTTTATCATAATTTGGATTGAATCTTCATTTATACCACCAAGTTGTTTAGGCATGGAAGACATGGATAAAAATATATCCTTTGCTTTTGCAACGTCTTGAAGACTTGAGTACGCATTTAATAAACAATTTTGAAGTTCTATGTCTTGCTTCGGGATATGAAGATCCATCTTTAACCTTTCGTGAACTTCTTCAACCCCTTCTTCGTATAACTTGTTACCAAATTCTTGGAAAAGGTACATGTAAACGTCTCTAGATGGAGGTAAATGGTTATGTTTTCCATGCAATTCATTTAATCGAATCATTTGTCTAAATATAATTAAAGACGCATTTAGTCTATCGTGTTGACAAAAGAATTTCATCCCAGCTAAGTAATATTCAGATGGTACGTGGAAATATTTATGAATTTCACCATAAAGAACCCAGTTGGTCTCATATGACTCTTCATTGGTATAGGTGGTCACAAAATCATGTAAAGTTTGGAAGAGTTGTTTATATTTATGGCCCGATGGTCCATCCAAAGGAAGCTTGATGGAATCATCCTTCTTTATATTTGGTAATTCTCTTTTCAAAAATTCAATTGCATCTCCAACATATTCTGCTTGTAACATTTTAAATGTCATTGCGTTGATGGAATCTATGTTACATTGGCAATTGACCATTTGTTGTTTGACTTTTGTAAAAATTGGAAAAATATCTTCGATGTTATCAATTTCTTTACAAAGTAATACCAATAAATCGTTCAAAGACTTTCTAATCATAGGATCACTTTCCGATGGCCAGGTCACAAATTGCTCAAGACTATCATCAAAGATATTCACCGCCTGAACATAATTATTATTCTGAATAGTACGATCCATTCTGTACTTAAAGTCGTATACTGATGATTCTAGTTGAAAATTAGAAGCAAAATAGTCTTTAAGTGATTGTGAGAAGTACCCTCTTGGGGAGACTTTACCTGAGGTAATCGATGATTTTATAATTTTGACATATAGGGACAGCATATTTATGTCCTTAGTTCCTCTAATAAAAGTTTCCAAGCTAGAGATAACTTCATTGTAGATTTCGCCTACTGAACCTCCGAGGTCAACTATCTTGTATACCATTGACATGAATCTAAGTTCTGGAGAGAACTTTACATCATCTGAATGAACGTATTCACTTAGCATATCAGCCATATCCTTTAATGATCCATTGTCTTTCCAAGAGGTATTTAATAATGATTCAACCAAGCTTTCATCATCAAGGTTCTGGGAAAATATTTCTCTTCTAACTTCTTCAAATATAACACCCTTATCTTGATCTTCAAGTAGTTTGACAAGGATTTCTCTAGAAAGAGAGGTTTCAGTATTGTTCACTGACTCAAATTCGGCCGCTAATTTCGATAATTTCAAGAATGTCTTAGTGGTTACTTTCTTTCTGGAGTTACCCATAATTCCCAGAATAATTCCCCTGGTAACGAAATGAACATAATCAATGTTTTTCTCCAAGTTCTTATATTCATGAACTTTGGGTTGCTGTTCAGCATACACCTCTTCCACGAACGAAACAAAAGCATCATAAAATTCATCATTAATAAGCTGATCGTAACGATTATACTGAATCGTTGTTTGTAGTATATCATTAAATGTGTCAAGGGTTAATCTCTTCTTAAACTTTAGATATTTAATCAATGATGTAGTGAATTCAGGGGAGAGTTCAAGATTTTTGTTATGAAATAAAAGCTTTAATGAACTGTTAATGTCGGATTTCTTGGCAACAGAGCTACCCAACTCCACAACATACACCAAATATTTAACTGGTATGCTATTTGAATCTTGGATAGAGCTCGGAGAATTTAATAATATATATCTTGAAATTAAGGCTAGAAAGTTAGGCACATATATTGACCCATTGTCTGAATTACTTGTGACAGAAATTGTTGCCCTTTCAAACAAAGTCAAGAGGTCATTGGTACCAATGATATCTTTGACGGATTTATTGTTAAGTTCATAGAGTTTCATGAAAACTTTATTTAAAATTGGAATGATATCTGAATCACTGGAAAAATCCTTTGTCTGATTAATAAATTGAGAGAGCTTCTCAGATAAGATCTTTCTTTGAAGTGTAGACGGTATATCTGTTTTAAGATAATGTCTTAAATCTTGTAGAAGTTGTGAAATGGTTGTAGACTTTCTTGATTGTCCACCAATATCATCAATATTTGAACTTTCTGAGGTAAAATCATCAGTATCTCGTTCTATCTCTTCAATAATTATATTGTTCGTATTATCAATAGAAGCAGGCTTCTTACTTTTGTTTCCAAACTTACTTAATGAATTAAACCATGTTGAATTAGCTCTCAAATGCTGTCTCTGTACGTTTAGAAGAGTGTACGGAGGCTTACTGTGCCGTGAGTAAGCAACTATTCTCCTAAGCATGATTATTGGATTGAGTCTAAAAAAGAAAGAAATAATTACTGAAAGTACTCGAAATATTATTTGATCAAGTCTTCTTTCAATTGTTCAATACTTGAACATATATATTCGTACTGCATATAGAGTAACCTTCCAGAGAGGATGGATCAGGTAAGTAAAGCTTAGGACACAAGGTGGAACCATAAGGTAGAACCAAGAAAAAGGTAATAATCAATGGTTTTTTTTTTCTATAATTGAAAGGTAGAGTATGTGCTTCTATGTACAAGATTCCATTGATGTTGTTCCTTATTGAATGTTATTAAAATTTTACGACCTTCAAACCATTTCCAGACAATTTTATGATTTGAATTACTTCTTTAATTCTCTGGTTTATCATTATTCTTTGAAATTACTTCATCATCTTCAGTCACTAAACCTTGTAACCTCTTGTTTGCCCAATTCTCCCCTACAAATTGCACATCAGGGTGACTTTTACCTTCAGTTAGGGTATATTCTCTCCAAAATTCAGGACTCTTAAACCTTGGATCTTCAGGTCTTGATAATCCTAAGTTGGTACGAAGTAATACAACAGCTTCTCTTAATTCATTTGCTAAATCGGACCTTAATTTTTGTACTTTTGAACCATTTTTAAGTTCAGAAGAGAGATCTAGAGGATTTTCAGGATCGGCATAAAATTCAACAAGATCTCTCCATTTCTTTCTATATTGTTCAATCCGTTCGTCAGATATTGCTTCTCCAATACAAATATGAATATCTGCTCCTATATTATCTGGAATCCATCTTTTAATACCAGCTGGTGCCGAAATTGGTGATTCAGGAGCGATTTTCTCAAAGCCCATGGAATATATCGGTACCACTACAGGAGCAACAGTGCTTTCCAATATTAATCTGGATACCCCCCATTTAAAATATCTCATTGAATTTTCGTGTGGTTCTTTCAATTGTAGAACAAATCCCTCTGGGAATACATGAAACCATGAAGTTTTATGACGAATGAAAGGAGATTTTGACATTATTACATTTCTTGTTTCTGGAGATGGTTTAACATGGTGTACCAAAGAACTAACATCATCAAAACTCAAAGTTGCTTCTTGAATAAGATTTGGTTTTTCAATATCTTTAACCCCAGGGGTGAACTCTAAATCCAAAGTATCATCAGGAGAAAGGATACGAATAGCAGCATCAAGTGAGCCTTGAAATGGACCAAATCCAAATCTTTGAGTTCCTAAGATTTTACCAAAATTGAAAAACCATGCAAGAGTTTTATTTGAGAAGCATACATTATGGGCACCAAATCCCCATCTAATAGTATCAATATCAGTGAAAAATCTCCAAGGTAATGCAGCATAAAATGTTGGGTCATCAACCACAGACATATGATTCATCACCGTCAAAAGAGATCTATTCTCATTTCTAGCCTTGGTTAGAGCAGAATCAAGTCTCTCGATATTGTGAAGATACGGACTATATAAAACATTAAGTAAAAATTTAGATCCTAAGATCATTCCCATACAAGTAGCATGAGAAGCCAAGTTCCATAAAGGAGATGTTCTTGGGTATTCAGATAAAAAATCATCACCTCGTTTTAACACATCTGGAAATGACATTTTCACAAACACTAAATAACCAGGTTGTGGCCCCTCTTTATTAAAGCTTTTGCCAACTCCAGTGAAGTAAATAGAAATCGATTTTTTGGTTATTGAAATCTGGAGATTTGAAGATGAAAATTGTAGCTCGATGACAAGTGCAGGTGCAACGTGGGGACTGAAGGCGATCGATACTTTTTGGTCAGTGTCACCGTTAGGAATCACTCCAGAGTTTCAGTCACGCGACTTCTAAGAAAAGTGTTTCAGAGCAGCAATTGTACCGGAAGAGTTATGAATGCCAACATATATGTATGTATATATATGTATGTATATATATATATATAAGAATAAGGCTTACATAAATAACTAAGTATCTTAAGATTCAAGTATATTCAAATCGTTTTGCCTAAGAATTGTGGAGAGGAATAGCAGATCTAACTGTTGTCCCTCGCCTTTCCTCTACTGCTCTATAATCAAGACCCTTTCTGTGGATCTTTTAAGGCATTCTCTCTGCAGGACAGTCCAAGCAACCTGTGATTACTGAATGGCAAATTGTAGTTTATCTAAAATATCTAACGATAGGAAGTCGGAGTAGAATATCTTAATTTCATATAGTGGTAACTTGATAAGTATATTCCGATATCAAGAGGAGGAATTGTGATTTACTGACCCTCCAACAATAATAAAACTACAGGATTGAAGTCATTAGAAGGAACAAGAAGAAGGATTTAACCGAATCCTTATTTCTTCCTTTGCAATCAAGTTTAACATTTTACACATCTAATTGTAATATCATCTCAACTGAGCTGCCAATTTTGTGACTACTACACAGATGAAAGTATCCAAATCCTAATAGAATAGTAAAAGAAAATGTCCAATACAGATATTCAGGTTAATAACGAGGTGTCTACAACTTCTACAGTGGCCTCTCATTTGACCTTCTATAATGCACATAATGGAGCTATCCTAAAGATTCCTAAACCAATTAGATTTCATACTTTGAATGCTTTAAAAATATATCTTAATGAATCATTTTTGAACTATTTGTTAGGTAACTCTGACAATATTTTCTTATTAACTTCATTTGGAATTAAGTTTAATTTCAATATGATAAATGAATTGAATGATATATATGTTTACGATAAAAGGTTATTTTCTGACTCATCTTCTGAAGGATTATTAGAACCTTATATTTTACAGAATGAGCAACTTCTCAGCAGTCCAAGAAATTCACCTTTGGCCCTTAATGAACCAAGCATGGAAATACCGAACATTAAACAAATGTCAGTAAATTTGAAGATTAATGAAAGCTGGGCAAAATCTATACTACAGGATAGTAGGAAGTTAGAAGAACAAATAAAATTAGTTATCAAGCAAATAAATACAACGTTTAAATGTTTGAATATAGTATTTCTTTTTGGCTCCAATTTCATTAATGGAATTGAAAAGAATTTCAATAACTATTTCAGTTATATAAAGCTTTCAAATATGAAAACTTTGAATAAAACTTGGAGCATATATTTCAAAAATTTAAAGCAAAATGTTGGACCGATAAGAATACAGAATCAAGTAATACATCTATCAGAGTTGTTGAATCCCAATAACTTAGAGGCTTCTGCTCAATTCATTTCTATTAAGCTTCCCAAGGTTGTTGACAAATTCAATGAGATGTCACAGAAAATTAATTCTGTTAATCAAGACAAGATATCAATTGATGGACAAATGGAAAAATTAAGAAAAGAATCCATTAATAAATTCAGAGATCATGAACTGAGGGTGAAAATGATAAATGCAATCACTGATATAGTTAAATCTATTACCGAAGATTTAGAAAATTTATCAAGTAACTCTTCCAATAAAGCATTAGAGTCTATTTATGCAACACATACCACAGTCTTTGCCCCACAATTATTCAAGGAATCTATTCAATTTTATAATGTTTTGTTGGAACTACAGAATTTTAGAAGAAAGATTGCCATAGAAAGTCTAAAAATATTTCGGGGAATTGCTAATCTTCAAATGCGAATGGTTAATGTTAAAGAGGAATTGAAATTATTAACGAATCCTCCAACCAATAACCCAGAATCATTATATAAAATAACTTCTGCTACAGCTGCTACTTCTGCAGAAGAATCTATAAACTTTGAAACAATTAATCGAATTAAGGCTGATGAAGACTATCTTTCTCTTACTATTGATTTGCCTCTTCTATTTGGTTTTATGCTAATTGAAAAAAGAAGGCAGTATGAATGGTATGATTTCTATTCTAAAGGAATAGTTAAAAACTTATCTGAACAGCTTAGCGTGATGATAGAGCACGAAAAGGTTTTCAGAAAGCTCTGGGTAAAGAAGTTTGGTACTTTTTTATCGTTATTAACTGATTCAGTTGATGTACATCATTTTAAACTACCTACAATAGATGTTACTTTAGTCCAAGGAAATCCAGATATCAACGACTTTGGAGGGTTTTTGAAAGGAATTGATGTTACCAGAAACGATATTTTGGATTATATTGAAGTATTAAGATCTAATCTGGATACTTTCATGAATACTTCTCCTGGAACGAGAAATTTTGTGAGTATTTTGGAAAAAAATTACCAAGATTTAGTTAAATGTACCAGTAACATGAAGAAGGTTACTAAAGTTGTTTGTGCATTATCATCATTGACTTCACCTACAACAGATGATGTCAGTGCTTCAAAACTAGACAGCAAAATTGCTGCAATTTCACAACATGGAAGATTCAGAGGCAGTAATATTCTGGAGTCTGAAAAGATGGTAGATCAAGATATTGATTTAAATGTTATAAAGGGTCTTAAGTCAAGAATAAAGATGCTTGAGAGCCTTCTTCATCAACAACAATATAGAAATCTTTCCCAGTGGCCAGTTACCAGATCCCAAGATCAAAATAATGGTAGTCATGATGTTGCTAGAATAAGCATGATTATGGATAATCCTCACGACATATCTTCTGTTAATCCAAATATCGAAGCAGCTTCTAATCGAGAAGACAGACTTGAACACGATATCCAAGTAAATAGAAAGTCTCAATCACCTGTTGGAGAGAATTCAAAAGTACTCAATACATCGGCCACCATCGACAAACACTTGGATAATATTAGACTTAAAAGGGAGAATACAGAGTTGGTAAACGAAAATAGAAAACTTACTGAAGTGAATTCTCGACAAGAACAAACTATTATTGAGCTTCGAGATGAAATACTTCTATTAAAGAAGGCGCATGAAGTTGATCTTGAGGAGCAGAAGAAAAAAGTAACTTATATTGAAGCTGTCAAGGAATCACAGGCTAACGAGCATCGAGATATTGTTAAGGAGAAGGATGCGAATATATCAGACCTTCAAAAGGAAGTATCGAAGTACATTAGTATGGGAAGTGGGCATTATGATGAAATAAGGAATTTAAATTCAACCATTGATTCACTTCGTGCTGAATTGCAAGATGTCAATGTAATGAAGAATGATCTACTTTCTAACATGGCCTCAAAAGAAGTCGAATTTACTAAAGAGCATACCATACTTGAGGAAGAAATTAAAGATTTTAGTAAAAGACTTGACGAAGTGACTGATGATTATGAAGATTTAATGGAACTCACTCAAACAAAGCAAAGAAACAATGAGCAACTCATTGAACAATTAAACTACGTTGGAACACAATTACTTCTCCAAATGAAAGATGTGGTTGGACTTTCTTATAACTTTTACTATGATTTTTGTTTGGTATTGGAGTCCATGGGATTGTTACTTGTAAATGAAGTTAACGAAACTGATAATGTTGAGGAACTAAAAATTGTTAGAGTGAAAGGTTTGCGCTCAAAGAAAGAAAAAGGGGCTAACAATAATAACAATAATGTCCTTGATGATCAGGAAGGATTTACTCCACAGAAACCAAGCTCCAAGGTTATTGAACAAGTTTCTGAACTTGTAAACAAGATTAAAGATATCAAGATTGATGGATTTTCAAAACCTCTACACGATAATACCGAGAATGGGGAAGAAAGTGTTCCTGGATCCAAGGAAAGTAATAGTTCAGGTACTTCACCACATGAAAAGTCAGAGGACCTTATTAACATTTTCAAAAGTAATTTTGAGATAACAGATGAGAGCAATTCATATTTTGAAGAGATATTACAGGCACTTAGACTTCCGTCCGACAATGCTCTGGAATCTACGAACGATAATTTTGTTGGTGCTATCGCAAAGAGATTTCGAGATGTTGAAGGATTTGCCAAAAAATTGACCAAGGAGAATAGAAGCAAGACTCATGAATTGAATAAGCTTTCAAACAAGTTAAGCACAAAGATTTCAATGAAAGATTTTCAAATCAATGATTTAGTATTATTCTTACCTACAAGAGTTGATCATGCGGATGAAGTAGAACAAGTTTATCAACCATGGGCAGCGTTTAATTTTGGATCCCCACATTATTTTCTTCGTGTGAAAGATGAAGCAGAAGAATTACTACACGATTTGACCCATAAAGACTGGATGGTTGGTAAAATTGTTAGTGTAACTTCACAAGTTGTTACGGAGGAGAGCAGAGAAAATAAAACAGAGAATCCATTTCAACTCAGTACTGGAGTGTGTTGGTATTATGTTGAGGCCAAGGAGGTTGAGTTGGTGTAAATAGGAAATATAAAACGGGTATAAATGGAGGGAAAGTATCACCTTTTGATATCTGTTCTCTGTAGGTTTTGACCAAACAGCGAATTACAAGAACAACTCTTTGCAGAGCAGCAGTCCCACCGATAATATGACAATGATTTAGCGTTAGGGTTAGAAAGAGGAACCTTAATTGACATCTACCAGACCGGAACGTAAAAAAAAAAAATAAAAAAATAAGTTAAAAATAAAATACAAAGTAGACCATAACGAATCAAGTCTCTGTCAAACTCGGCCAAATCTATTCTTCCCCTGCCGGTTTTGACGGATTAATTATAAGTGCGCAGACCGCGTTAGATCTCGATCTGAAAAGAAAAATCTTGGAAAAGGTTAGTAGTGTAGTTGAAGTTTCTACTCTTCATTACGTGATTCTACTTCAAATAATAGTGTTGTAATAACCCAAATGAACATAGACAACTATGACTACGGTGCATGAAGAAAACAGCATTTCCACGGTACGGTTTTTGCTTGCACTAGTATTCTTTATATGGTATATTATCGTGATAGGAATTGCATATAATGGGTTTCTTGAGATCATATTTAAATTCAAGTATAAGAATCAGAACAAGAATTTCAGATCAGAATATGAAGGTCAAAATTTACAAAATGAAACGGTGTGTGAACATAATTCAAATTTAGAAGGAGTGAGTATCATTCGTCCACTTAAAGGAGTAGATCCTGAGATGAGCTCATGTCTTGAATCATCATTTTTGCAAGAATATCCTACCGACAAATTTGAGATACTATTTTGTATTGATAGTCCTGAAGATCTTTGTATCCCAATTGTTCAAAATCTTATAAAGAAGCATCCAAATATTGATGCCAGAATTCTTATTTCGAAAAATTACACTTCAGATACTAAAACTTCTGATGATCATTATGGACCAAATCCAAAAGTTAACAATTTAGCAAAGGGTTTCATTGCAGCAAAATATGATATAATATGGACTATGGACTCAAATGTATGGGCATCTTCAAGAGTTTTAAGACGTTCAGTGAAAGCTTTAAAAGAAAATATTGATAATGGAAGACCTGTCCATGACAAGAGAACAGTGAAATTGGTTCATCATGTTCCATTGGCATTAAGTGTAGTTGATACTGAATATAGTTTAAGTCCAACCCCAACTGGGGAGATTTCTAATCAAAATTGTCATTCTCATAGACGAATTTTGAAAAAATTCGGTGCAAAACTTGATGAAATGTTTTTATTCACTTCACATTCAAAGTTTTATACATCATTTAATAGAATGGCAATTGCTCCATGTGTTAATGGAAAATCAAATATATATAGAAGGTCAGATCTTGATTATTCTGTTAGTCAAATTACAAAAGCTAAACATTCGTCATATTTTTACTCTCCAGAAGTCTTACAAGATGCAAATTATTATACATCATTAGGACCTGGACATTCAATTAAGTTTTTTTCAAGATATATTGGAGAAGATAACATGATTGGAATTTGTTTATGGGAAAATGCTAATGGACGAACAGGAATGACTGGAGATGTTGTTGTTCAACCTCTTAGTGGAGAAGATAATGGAGTTAATGATTATATAACAAGAAGAATGAGATGGTTAAGAGTTCGAAAATATATGGTACTTGCTGCTACATTGCTTGAACCTACCTCAGAATCTATTTTATGTGGATTATATGGAAATTTTGCATTGTTGAGTTTATTTGGTAATGGAGAATCTTATTTTAGTTTAAAATTATTTTTCATTCATATGATAATTTGGGTCTTAACTGATTACATTCAATTTTATACCTTGATCAATAGTGCATTGCATAGTGATATCAATTTACCTTATTGGCTAGATCCAAACAATCTTCCTGCTTATAAGAGATCAATAATTGATTGGTTTATTGCATGGTTAGGTAGAGAGCTTTTAGCATTACCAATATGGATTGTTGCCATGATGGGACATGAAATCGATTGGAGAGGACGGCCATTTAGAATAAAGAAGGACTTAACTGCTGAAGAGTTATGAGAAATGAGTCAATTTTGAAAATATTGAGCCATTGCAACAGATCACTGAAAGTATTGATCAGTCAGGAGATAAAATATTTTATTAGCTGGTGAAGAAGTGGGAAGGTAAACAAGGGGTCAGTTGTGAAGGAGAGTAATCAAAAGGGTAAGGTTTAAATGGAGAATATTAAGATAGATATAGAATGGTTAGCTAAATGGTAATCAATTGAAGAGGCTAAACTGAAGGATCCCAAGAGAAGGTTCCAAATAAAAGGTGCAAATTAGAATTATACAAAAAAAAATGTATGAATAGAAGCAATAAAAATATAGAAAATAGAGATGGACAATAGAATGAATAAGTGAGTCCATTTGTTTACAAGTTGTTGTTTTCAATTGCGTAAGAGGTTTCGTAAGTAATTTCCTAAAGAACGCCAATTTAATCATTGAGTTACTTTTTCTAGGGTCCAGGGCCAACAAAAAATAAAAAAATTGCATTGTAAATCAAAGTTTATTATAAGAAACAAAGCTCTACAATAGATTGATCATATGTACAATCAACAAAAAAGGAAGCGATCTCAGGTTCCACCTCCCTCACTGAGCGTTTAAATGCTATGCGATTCAGTTAAACTGAACTCGTTGAAATTTAGTTTAGTATCAGGTGACACGTCTAAGATGGCCCTTAGTTGATTGTGGTTACGGGTATGCCTCTCTCCTCCCTCCTCTCTCTCTCTGTCTCTCTCTCTCTCTCTCTGAGTAACCGAGTAACTGATGTAGGGGGTACCTGCGTCATGAACATCAAGGCACACCCCGACACCCAGCCAAATTTGGAATTTTGGTCCAATTATTCCTATTTAGGTTAAACCAAAGATAGATTCTTTTCATCATAAGCAGATGTTAAAAAGTGCCAACTCGATTAAATATTACCTAAATTAGAAAATCTAAAAACTGTATTACGCTATTGGATTATTTTTCTGCCACTTGTCATTTCTTAATACCCGTATTTTATTCATTGTCAAAATATATCTCGCTTTGAGCTTAAATCACATCAGTTCCATCAGGGAATTGTCTAGCCCTCAGTCGCGCCTTTCAAACATTTTTAGTTGATACACTGGCCCATGCACTCTCCTTTGGGTAACATTGTAGCTTGATGAGAAATTGTAAATTTTCACTCTGTTTCCATTACAATTCGACATCCAGTTGAATCCTTTTATAACCATATAATAACTCCATTGACCTCTTTAGTCGGAAATAATTGTCAATCTTATGGTTGTTCAATGGTTAATGTTATTAAATTTGACCTTTATTATCGTTTTACTTTTTTTTTTTTTTATTTGGGGCCCTAACTAAATTCTTTTAACAAACCTCTCCTTCCATAGCCCCGCTAAATCCGATCAGAGCTTCTCAATCTCAAATTTTGGCATTGTCCACCAAGCGTTTAATTTACAGGCACAATTGCGGTTGTTACTCCTCTCGTTTATCAAAATTCAAATCGAACTTTATTTTATCTTCAATTGGGAAATTATAGCACAATCGGTGATTTAATCTTTTAAATTCCACTCTTCTTTCATTTAAATATTACGGGTTGTTTTGCAAAAGATTATATTTTGAACGTAAGATAAAAAGGTTTAATAAGTTTTTCTTTACTTGATTCCTTTAGTCTAACAAAAAGTTTATTATTCTTATTCCTATAAGTCACCACGTCCTATTGCTTATTTTGGAAAACTTACAAATATCACGTTCATTTTTATATCAATATTTTGCAAGATTCCTTGTATCTCTTTTTTTTTTAAAAAATTAATTTTCTTTATTAAAATACAAATTGAACTGGAGAGTTTCATTTGGGTTCTTATAAATATCAAAAGATTATATTCACCTATTCTCCTATCAATCTAAGTTAATTAAAAACTCATTCGGAATAATGGAAAATTATCCAGAAATTGCTCCTAATCTACAAACATGCAAAAAATGTGAGCTCCCAATATATGAGGGACATGCTTATGAATTAGGGGATGATAGATGGCATATACCATGCTTCAAGTGTTCAAAATGTAATTCATCGCTTGGATGCAATTCAAATTTTTTGGTGCTCGGAAATGGAAGTCTAATCTGTTCCAATTGTTCATACAATTGCAAGCAATGTAATAAAAAAATTGATGATTTAGCAATTCTTACTGGTGATCAAGCTTATTGTTCTTCATGCTTTAAATGTCGTTCTTGTAAAGAAAAAATTGAAGATTTACGTTATGCAAGAACTTCAAAAGGTTTATTTTGTATGAATTGTCATGAAAAACTTATTGCAAAGAAGAAGAAATACGATTTAAAGAAACAAGCACTTGCTAAACGACAACAGAAAGCAGCAGCTTTACAATTACCTTCTCCAACAATCCAAGGAGTAATAAGTCCTTTGCATACCAATCAAGCAATTACAGATCTGTTACCAGTTAATCAAAGTATTCCTTTAGATTTACAAACTGGTTCAGTTACAGAAATTCCATTTGACAATTCTAAAGAACAATATTCAACCAAAATTCAGAATTTATCCACTTCAAGTCTTAATAAAAATTTACCTGCTGCTCCAAATCGAGCTTCATCTTTAAATTCCCAGCATCAACCTATTACTTCAGAAACATCAACACATTCCCAAGGAACTGATAACTCTTCTTCATCATTATCAGGTTCCCAGTTGTCTACTCCGATTACAGATTCTGTTCCCAAGTTAGATACTCTGAGACAAATATTCCCAATGACTGTAACGCAACAAGCAACTCCTTTAACGCCAGATAATGATTTCAATATTGAAGAAATCAACGATAGTGATGATGAATTGAACCAAAAACGAGAAATTCAAAAATTACGCGCTCCACATGATTCTACTGACAGTAACCAGAACAGTGTCAATAATACCCCAGAAGTTGGTCCCACGAAAGACATTATTAGTCCCATAGAAATAGACGAATATCCATTGAAGCCTGAAGCGTTGAAGCCTTCAACTCCAACTATCCCAACCGAGCTTCAACCAGCAGTCGAACTTTCAGCAGAAAGAAATTTCTATGGAGGTTCACTTGAATCTCATAATCTTCCAAATCCTAAAGGTAAAAACATCCTTATTCGATCACCAAACCAATACAATGACAATCAATTTCATTCTGCTGGTAATTCGGCGGAACATTTAGAAATACAAGCCAATAATTATGATATCAAGCAAACTATTCTATCAGTTGAAGATAACAAGACTAGAGTTGGACCCACTTCTCCATTTGCCAGGACTAATAGACAAGCTAGAGTAGTAGAAACTAATGATAGCATATTGACTGAAGATGTCAACACAAATTTGGATGAATATCTTACCCTGACCCCTTATAAGTCCATTGCTCCAGCTCCTGTTAATTTGAGCTCACCAGTACCAAAATTACCATTACCTTCTGTTCCGTCTACTCCTGTTAGAAAGGACTCTGGAGATGTTAGAACAATTGGTACTACGGATACAACAGACTCAAACCCTAATACTGTGACTACATTCTCTACCAAACTTTCAGACACTATTCCAGATAAGTCTCCTCGAGGTCTTGGATTAGACATTAATTATTATGATCTGCATAGTGAATACATTAATAGTTATCTGTCTCCCAAGCAAACCAGAAATCAATTAACAAGGCAAGCAATAATTAGTCATGTTACTCCAGCAGTAACCAATCTTGAGGAACCAACAACAACAACAACAACAAAGGAACCTGAGCAAAGATATGAATTGGGTCGTAAAGCGTCAATTCTCAGAACTCCAAAATTAAGTAATTTGAAGCATAAAAGGTCAACATCGGGAGGAAGTAGCAGTAAATTTGCTGGACTATTTAAATCGTCAACTAAAGAAGATCACAATGGTCCTGGGGTGAATGGTTCTACTACAGGTAGTCACTCACGCCATGTGTCAGAGGGTTCTATAAATTCAGGTTCTGCATTTTCAACTCCACCTTTACCAATGACATCTCCTGGGCAACATTCATCTAGATTTGGAGGTGGTCCAGCACTACATCGTGAACACCTCAGATCTTCATCAGATACGGGAGTACTTGAAGTAACCGAAGAGTTGACTCCATTTGCAAGGTCCGATTTAGAAATGAGATCAATTAAACTTGAAATATATCAATTGGATAGCCAGAAACAATTGTTAAACAACGAAATGAAAAGGTTGACCGCAGAGAAAAACAAGTTGAACACGAACTTGAAAGATCTCAAGGAAAAAATTGGAACCGAAACAACTGCTTATGAAATACTTGCGAACGAAATTGCTGAATTAAAGAAGGAAAGAAAGACGATCAAGGACTTAAATGAAAAGCTTTTGGAAGAAAACAATAAGTTGGACGCAAGAAATAAAGAGAACACGCAGCATTTCAATGATTCGATTCAAAATCAAAAGTCAAGTGATAATAGTGAATATTCCGGATCAAGTATTGCCAATAATTCGAATGGATCAACAGTTACCTATGTTGGAGGAGCTCCGTATTCTGAAGATGTAGCAGATGAAAATCCTGAAACACATAAAGCTACTAAATTGAAATTCTGGAGAAGACCTAAACTTGGGTTAACCAATGGAAGTGGACAATTATCTAATGGTCAACAACAGGGTGGTGGTGCTAACAATAATTATAATAGTAATAACAATAATAATGGAGGAAACATACCCACTATCACTGCTACCGTCAACGGAAATAATATGAATAATATTAGTAACAACAATGGATATAATCTTAACAGCAACAATAGCAATAACAATAACATTGATACAAATAATAACCTTAATGGTGGCTCAAATGGAAACAATACAAACCAAAATAACTTTAAACAGATAAGCCAGTCATATTCTTCATATGCAATAAAGCTTCCAGGTAATGGGAATTCCAATGGAAATTTCAACAAAAATGAATCTTTGAATTTGGAGAAGAAAGGTTTAGGTGGATTTATCACCAAATCAAGGTCAACTAATATATTAGACACATTTTTAAATGGATCTGGTTCAAATCAATCGTTAACTGAATCAGGTTCTTGTCCACTTTTTACAACGACTCTACAAAAGAGAGCATTCTATGAGAATGAAAAGTTCCCAATAATTATCCGTAAATGTTTAGAGGAAGTTGAAAATAGAGGATTGGATATGGAAGGAATATATAGAATTTCTGGAGGTAGTTCAGCAATTACTGCGATTGAAAATGCATTTACTAGTTTACCTCCTAATGCCACATCAGATGACAAACAAATGCAAAAACTTGAAGAAGCATTGAATGGGGATATTAATGCTGTTACTTCTGCATTGAAGAGATATTTAAGAAAACTTCCAGACCCAATAATTCCTTATTCATTATATGATGATTATATCAAAGTCAGTCTGGTCAATGGACAAAACAAAATTGAAAAAAGAATTTCTGATTTAAGAAATGTTATTCAGAGGCTTCCGAATGCTAACAGGTTGGCATTGTTTGCATTATGTCAACATCTCCATATAGTGAATTCTTATTGTTCCGTTAATAGGATGGGATTCAAGAATTTATCAGTAGTATTTGCTCCTACCTTAGCAAGGGATGAGACTGGTGAAAAGGAAATGATTGATATGGGTTATAGAAATGATGCTACAGATTTATTGTTTTCCAATTTTCTGAAGTTATTTAACTGATATCAGTATGCTATTTTATATACATTAAAGACCAATAAATAGTTTTGGTTGTGAATAACCATATGTTATGATGGCGATGTAGGATTATACTTATGACTACCGATGCTAATATCAACCATGATGTAAAAGATATTGCAATAATGGTGAGGGATAACCATGAGATTTTGAGTAGTAAAATTACCGAGTATGGTGACTTAAAGAAAGTCAGAACGAAGATATCGAGCGCAATTCTAGGATTTGACCTCCTTTTTAAAATGATTGGAGTTGTTCAATGGATATCTTTAATGTTTGGGTTCAGGTACATTTCTAATTTTCTATGACCTACTCTAACCAAATGCTCTATTACACTGAATTGCTTCCTCAGAACATGATTGTATTTCGAGAATTCTTCCTTGACATAAGCTTTCCAATGGGTCCTATATTCAGAAGGTTTAGTTCGAACACATCTCAAGCTACTGCGATATAGTTTTAGAACTTCTTTTTGAAGTCCAGAGAGACGTGCCATTGTGAGTAGAGGATGGAGAATGAGGTATGGGAAGTATGGAAGTATGGGAAGTATGGGATACTATGGGACACTATGGGACACCAACTCATGGAAATGGACCCAGTGCGACTTTTTTCTAATCTGGCACATAGTGAAGTTGCTAACATTCGACTGCGAACTCCAATTGGATTTTTTTTTCCAAGACCTTTCGACTTGGAACCTCAAAATGCAACCACAACCTCTCTCCTGGAGTCTTACCTTCGACTGCAAATAGTAACCACCCCTTCTTTATTTAATACGATCATCCCACTGATATCCTTACAATAAATCTACATCCAGTCATTAGTTTTGAATTATATTATTAATCATACTACTGTCTTCGTATGTTTTACTTTTGTTATAATGTACACTATGTAGAAAAGTTACCTTCTCTTATTATGTTCGATGCCCAATTCTTTCAGCTATCCTAGCTTCAATTTTAGTTGTTCGTTCTACTTTTTCCCTTTCATTACAAATTAGTGAAATCAGTTTCACCTTCTCTAGCCTCACATGCTTCATTTCCACATGAACACTTACCCTTGAATCTCTTTCCACATGCACAGGCTTCAGAAGTTGAAGGTTTAACATTTTCGGTTGCAGCTTTAGCACAATTACATTCTAAAGCTGGTTTAGCACCACAAGAACAAGTGGATTTTTGAGCACATACACATTCAGCAGCTTGGCAGACCATTTTGTTATATTAGTTGTACAATTAAGAAGGTGAAAATATATTAAGTGATGTTATAATAAACAGAATATATTTAATAATGAGAAATAAAATAAAATGAAATTGCTCGTTTGGTGGTACTTATCTATGGTCTTTATAGTGCAGCAATGGGCTTTCAAGCTTAGTGGACTGATACAATATAAAACAGTTTCGCAGCCAATCAAGTCGCGCATGTTGGTCAGCATGACCCAAGTCTTGCCGTTTTCTTTTTCTGCTTTCTTGCTTTTTTGGCTTTTGGCTGTCTTTCCTGTATGCAACTTGATTCTAGATAGTGCAGATAAGAATCAAAAAGTAATCAAGTTTTGGTCATCAAGTTTGGTCATCAAGCTGGTGCCAAGGTGATCAAGTTTACTACGGTACAAGATGAATCTTAGCCTGAATCTTAGCCCAAAATAAAGCTTACTGAGTATAATATTGTTAATTTTTATAGTAAGGTTGTTGTAAATTTTAGATTTTTTATTTTATTTCATATAAATTTGAATTTCTATTATCTGTTTGATTTATTGGTCTTCGATAGTTCGTTTTCAATCTCATTCAACTTCATGTGAGTCAATCTTAACATCTCTCTAATTTGTTGTTCTGAATACTTTTTATCAACATTTGAATAAGCTTCGGACCAGTTTATATTATATTGATCTTTCTTAGGACCAGGGTATTGATTCTTACTACGATCATCTATCCATTGCCACATGTATTCCTCTGCACTACGACGTAGTTTCATGTTCTTTAAAGTTGTATCAACATTTGGAATTACCGAATATTCATCTCCATTAATCTTGATTTGAGAGATAAAATCATTTTTGAACTTTGCTGAGGTTATTCTATCAGTTGGACCAAAATAAAATGAAGAAAACTTGTGGAATATTTGTATGAATATTGAATACCCAATGATAAGAAATATTAATCCTTTTATGGTATCGTCAATATATGGTATTGATATGGGAACCAAATTACCAATACTTCCAACCAAGTCAAATATTTGTGTAGTGATACCTTTCTTTTCTTCTGATTTGACTTCAACCTGTGGTATATCCTCTTGTTTAGCACTTGATTTGCTTCTCTTCTTTCTCTTCTTTTCTCCTCCGGTAGCTTTACCTGAAGGAGCATTACTACTTTTAATAAATTTATTTAAGCTTGCAACTGTCTGTTTCATGGATTCCTTTTGTCCGTCTATACTTCCTTTTTCAATTGCTCCCTTTAACCATGATTTGCTACTCCATTCAATACTAGTAACCCCATACATCTTAGAGCTATTATTTTCTCCCCAACTTAAGAATATCTTTGTCTTAACAAGGAACGAATTTCCACTAGGGACATCAGGAGTTTGTGAGACCTGCTCAACAAAGATATTGGAATCCAACGAATAACTTACCAATGTATCAGTGATATTACACTTTGTTTGTTTTGGTCCAATTGCTCCACCTAATGGCTTTACATAACTATACTTTCTTTCTTTATTGGTGGTTGTTAATGGAGTAATGCTTGACTCAGATATGTCGAAATTCTTCTGATCTTTTAATATGGTGACAAATTTAGAAGTATCTTCCCCAAATAAAAATTGGTAGATTACTCCCAATGGGGCATTCAATGTTTCATCGCAAATAAATGTATCGTTCGCTTGTTTGATATACCCATTGTCAGTAGGTTCGTGGGTCATGGGTTCCGAAATGGAATTGGTAGTATTAGCTCTACTACGCCCACTCCCATTGTTCTTGGTTGGTGAATCATTGCTGTCAACTTCAACCTCATTATTGCCTGAAGATTTGACGACAGTATCTCCCTCAAGGTTATCACCATCACCATCTTCAAAAACTTTGTCTCCGTCGTCGTCATCTGTTCCGCTTTCTTCGTTTTCGTCATCTTCTTCTTCTTCATCGCTAGAAATATAATCGTAGCTATCATCATCTGAATTGTTGCCCAATCGTTTCCTATGAAACGAGTTGTCAATTCTACGCTTAATCTTTTCTGGATCTTCATCTCCATCCAGTAACGCTGCGTGCCATATTCTAGTGATCAAACTGAATATAGCATCTCTTGAAATGAAAGTGGCAAACACATACTTATGATGTAAAGTACGTATAACAATTCCGTTTGGGAAAAGTACGGCAGTTGTTTTCTTTTCAATTTGAATCACTTCATGTAAGGGAATAATAAGATTTGTGACCCATCCTAAAATGTTAGAATTAAAACATAGATAGTTCGGAGAAAGAAATATCCTTCCTTGAACAAGAATTTCTTTGGAAATTGCACAACTATAATCGTCAATTAATCTCTCATTGGAAGGCACATCTTTGAAATTGTTATGAAACTCTTTATTTCTCTTATTACTAGCAAAACTTAGTTCTGAACTATCGGTTAGTCTATCTAAATCAAGACCATCTTCATCACTAGACAATACTCCATCTTCATCAATGTGTCCTCTTGATCCGTTATTTCCTCTTTCAGATAATGTATCCACATCTGTATCATGTCTTAAGTTAATTGCCTGTGCTGTCAAAGTTCCACTATTTCTCTTTGATTTCCTTGCATCGTCAGCTGATACTTGTCTACTGAGATTTTGTGGGGAAAGGTGCCTTCTAGAAACCTCAGATAAATCTCTTTTCACATTATCTGAAGATGTTGAATGTAAGGCAATTCTAATAGATTTATTTTGGTTTTCATTAGAAGCTTGAGTCTTATCAGTCCCTGAAGGTAAATTTGTATTGGCTCTATTTACTTCAGACACCAGCTCTATATTTTCAGCGCTTAAAGGTCTGGGTAAATTCCTTCTCATATCGAGGGCATTGAGAGTCAAGTCTCCATTTCCAAGAGTTTTCAATGGGGACTCTCTAATTGACTCGAAATGGACATTTGTGACTTCGCCTTCAATTCTACTTCTTGGGCTTTCTTGTTGTGGATCATTTGTAGCTCCAATATCATTTGAAGTTTCTGTTTCTTCGTGCAAGTCACTTAATGAGCTTTTGCTTTTGCCAAACTTTGCAGGCTTTAAAAGAAAATCTAGTCTACTTGAAAACAGATTATTATTAGTGCTGCTATTAGAATTCTTTTCAGTGTCTTCTTCATTTGAATGATTAGCTGAGCCAATGGCATTTATTATGGAAGATATTATTCCGGTCGATTCAGAAGTTGATTTATTTGCATCGTTTATTTCCACTGGGTTTTCCACAGTTTTCTGTTGGTCCGATACATTCGTATGCACAAGATGAATGTCTTGAGACGAAGTTGAATTTCCAGAAATATCTCGAGCAATATGGAGAAGTTCGGAACTTTTAACTTTAGTTGCTGGATGTCCAAGTTTTAAATTACCTTCCAGATCTACATTACCCGTTTGACCACTTCCTAGTGACTCTACTCTTTTGGTAATTGGTTTAGGTGATTGTTCTTTAGAGGTAGAAGCGGAAGCGGAAACAGATCGTAGTCTTGTTCTAAGTTTCGTATCTGAAAGACCATCCAAACTTTGACGAGAATCTCCTACTGCCGAATTTAAGGTCAGAGTATCTAAACCCGAATCAGCCTTATGGTGATTATGATGCAACAAGGCTGAAAATGAATTGTGCATCTTCTTCTTCACTTCGGAACTGTTTGAGTTAGAATCCTTGAGCTTAGCAACTAATTCAGACATGGCTTATGTATTCACTAACCAAATTCCAAATGTAGCTGAGAATAACTGTATAGTCTTTCAACCTTCAAAACATCCAATAAAATATACAATTGCTCAAAAATCTTTGACGACCCTTCAAGTGAATTTAGGGCTATATGATTTTGCAAGCTGGTCCTTATGGAAAGCTCTCGGTAGTTTGGCTTATATGCCGGATGTTGGTAGCAACCTCTGGGACGGGGAAAACGGAGATATTATGACCGACGATGGTTGCTGAATTCTTTGTTTTTTTTTTGTTTGTTGTTTGCTGTTCTGAAACGTTCTGGTCTCTCAAACTATTCGAATAGAAGATCATCATTTTAATCCGTGGTTTTCATCTCATTTTAATACTGTACTTCAAACTATTCATTTATTCCAATGCTGATTATGAGAAAAACTAAGTTACTCTATTTAAACTTAAATTTGAAATTGGGTGCAAAAAAGTACTGCATACATTGTGAAGAGCTTGATGGGGAAATACAACTTTCAGTATGTAATGGAACATAATAACGTTGAATACAAAACCAAAGCAAAAGGTCCATTCTCTCTACTTAACGAAGACATTTTGTTTTCGGATATTAATACTTTAAAAATTTTAAAAATTGAATCTACTTCAAATACATAAATATATAAAAGAGAACGAAAAAAACGGAAAAGTGTACGTCTGAAGAATTAAATTTTTTTTCAAAAAACAATGCTTGAATGACAAGCCTTAGATTAAAGATCCTAAGAGACCTTTGACTTCCTTGATGATTTCAACATTAGCATCGTAATCAATGGAGGCAACAGAAACTGCAGATTGACAATTACCGGAATTAATTATGTAAGATTCAGATGGTAAACTGCAATCACCATTATTACATGCAGTTAAAGCTGAGAATGGAGTTGAAGCATAAACTGGTAAACCGAGAGTTTCATTCCATACTAAGTTCATTGATGCAGCAGCTTGGCCAGTTAATCTTGTCAATAACCATTCTGGATTATTACATTTTTCATCCTTAGATTGGTAACCGACAGGTGGGAAGTTAACGTTTAATACACTTTGAACTGGTAAAGTTTTAGCGTTTGATCCTTGACTTGTGAAAAGTTGATCAACAAAGTTAACAATTAATCCAGCGTAGATATTTGAAGGATTTAATGGATCTTCATCAAGAGAATCTTTGAAAAATGAATTGTTACCATTAGCACCAGAAAATGCAATTGATGGGAGTCCTCTGTATGCTGCATTATAAGCAGCACCATCGGTACCTGAACCAGTGTAGAATCCTGGAGACATGTTGTTACCTTCATTTGGACCAGAAACGACAAGATCAATTGAAGCATTATTGAAAAATTTTGGAATAACATAGTTTAATGAAAAGGCAACACAAGAAGCTGGTGTACCATTAAAGTACCATATGTTTTGGTTGTCTTCTTCATGACCCCAGGATGGAGCACCTTGTTTAACATATCCAAATTCACCATTAGTTTGTAAAGTTTTAGAGTAAGGAACGTCAAATTTTCCACCCCAACCAGATCTCTGAGAAACAGGAGCAACAAGGATAACTTCATGTCCAGCTTTAGTTAATTCTCTATAAGTTGCTCTAATGTTGGTTGAGACCCAACTATCATCATTAGTAAGAAGGATAGTTTTAGCAAATGCTGAAGTTGCTAAGAGAGCAGAGGTAGCTAAAGTAGTAAGTTGCATTGTTTAGAGTCAGAGATGATTAACTTATTTAAATTTCTAAATCTTGGCTAAATAATATAGTTGGGGGATATATGTATATGTATTTATATAATGTTCATTGGCGTATACTTTCTCCGTTGATTATGAAACAAGGAGACTCTAATGAATGAGTGCTGCTTACATTCACCAATGCAACTTTATTTTCATCTATGTCGATAATATTAGGCCATGCCCACGAGTACATCTATTTTTTAATTGGCTCTTGTTAAAGATCTAATTATTTGCATAGTCTTTATTGGATTTATGGTCCCCTATTCCCTTCAGATATCTAGTCGTTATTCTGCAACAATAGATTTTGAATTATTTTTCTTGTTTAAGTTTTGGAAGCCGCGCATAAGCCTTAAAGAACCTTCCATTTTGGAGGCATCAGAATCCGAATTTAGGTTCAAATTGTTCAAGTAATTTTCATGGATCAAAGCACGTGGAGAGATCTATGGGCCATTTTTTGCAGCTTTTCTTTGTAACAGTTAACCATTTGACTCCTACAAGACGTTTTCAGTTGTTAGTTGGATGAAGTGAAAGCATTTTCGATGAATTTCAATTTAAAAAAAAAAAATTTTTTCATTGTAACAAATAGTGTCATGGCAACTGGAAAATTGATTTTTCAAAAGATCCTCATGGACTTTTCCTTAATCTAAAATAGAAACTACTTAGGAAGTATATCTGTTTGATTCCTATGTTGGCACAGCATCAACAATTGTCTGGCTAGTATCAACTAGATAAGAAAATGAACCCCAAAAAGAAAAAAAAACGAAGCTTATATTGTGTATGAAACTACCCATATGATGAATCTCTAGTTTTCAACATTGACTTCAAAGCCATTTTCGCAAATTCTGTAACTCTTCACCAGTTGGAATCCATGGCGGATTTAGGCACATTCATTCCGTTTGAAATTAAGTCGATATTTTATCATAACCCTGAACCTCACACTCATTCATTCACTTAATCATTGAGTGAGAGCAGAGGAAAGGGGAGTGGGCTGAGAAATGGTAGGGGATACTCTTAGGCTCCTTGTTTTTCAACCTGGGTTACCTTTATCTAATGGAAATCAAAACTGTTCATCTATGTGCATCTATCGATCTCTAAGCTAGTAAAGGAAATGAGCTCTCGTTATGTGCTGTTGCCGTTGCCGTGTCAATATTTGGCTCTAATATAAAATTGTTCATTTTATTACTCGGCATTATCAATGGATCAGTCTTCAATGCACTTATCGTTAACGATGTGCTAATGAATTCTAAATTTGCAATTGTGTGATACACTTGATAATTCTTCAATAATCCCACGCATCTGAAAATATTCTCCAATCGATCTTTCATATAAACTCTACATATCAAATTGAATTCTTTCAAACTTAAGTATCGAACCAATTCTTCCAATTCTTCCACATGTTTGTCATAATTATGATAGATACATAATTGAATTGTACCAGAGATGGAAGAGTTGATATCAATATTGTTCAATAGAAATTTCAATTCATTAATTGAAGGATACCAATAATCTTTAGCAGTAAATTCTTTTACCCAGCAAGATGGATCAACAACCACATACTTCAATATTCTATTGTATATAACGTTCTTTATACGAGGATGTATATTCAAAGTAGGATCGGTGACAAGGGTAATCAAAGTGTTTATATCTTTCTCAATTGTAAAGAAAGAAAATAAGTAGTCAAGCAATTCATACGGAAGACGGACTAGAATTATATTTATATTCATTGTTTCATTAGAATTATATAGAGAAAAAGGTAATAGATTTAATGGACGGTTGGATATCTTGTCTATGTTGCCCCCTTTTCTTATCTCTGTATTTACGAGATGAGAAGGAGTCAGATATTGATCTACCTGGAGTCTAAGCGTATGTTAGACAGCAAGTTTAAACGGGAGAAATAGCAGTTGTTGTGCTTGTCTAGCTGGGAGCAATTCTGTATAATATATTAGTATGTAAGGGGACTAGCCAGTGATAAGTCTTTGATGTTAGGCTTCATTTCATCTCCCCTCGTAGTCCTTTATCTATGAAAGTAACGTTCGCATTGGTGAAAGTTTTACTTTACCCCATACTTGAGATATAAAGTGTGACCTGGACGGAAAAATAACTAGAGGGACAAAAATTGATAGGGAGCGATCTTGGCTCATTCAAGTTTTGGTGATTCAACGAGGTGAGGAGAATAAGTGAACTAGTGTAGTTGGTGAGGGAGAGAAGGGGTGAAGGGAGTGAAGGGGTGAAGGGAGTGATAGAATGGTTATTGATGGTTATTGAATACTTAGGTATTGTAGACGGACAATTGGTGGTGGACAGATGCGTAGATGCGAGGAATGCGGGAAAGTGGATGCGAATCAGTAGAGAGCCAGAGCGATATAGAGACAGATAGGTGATAGAGACAAAGATATATATACGGCATGATGCGATAATAGGGAGACAGATACCAGGGATGGTGCTCTGAAAGATAGCATGTTGAGATAATAGATAGGTAGCATGTTGAGATAATAACCATAGAGGTAGCATGTATCATAGTCAGAGAGATCGCATATTTAGATGGGTAGGACGATGACTGAGGGACACTGATACCAGCATTACCTTATGGTGCTGCATGTACTTCTACTGGTTTCTCTGCTTTTCTCACCTTTCTAGCATTTCTATGTCTCTAATTATCGCAGAAACGAGAGAAATTTCTACTAAAGACTACAGTCAGCATCAAGTATGTATCCGTGCACGGTGCCCAACGTAACAGAACGGAGCCTAACGAGTTTTTCAGCGCTCCTCCACAATCTCTATCAATAATATGATCGCTCGGTTCTCATTCCACTTATCTACTACAATGTTTGTGATATCTTCAGTGCCATAATATTAAGTGAATTCTATCCATCTCGCAAAACTTATAAAGGTGTGAGACACAATGCAAAAAAATTGGGATAATCAAAATCACATTCAATTTTTCAATAGTTCGATATTCTCCAATCTACGTATTATGTGGGGTTAGCCGTTAAACAGTTAATTGTCGCATGGACCGAACTTTTGTTTTGTCGCACGGGCCAAAGTTGTCTTTTCGCGCTCACCAAAGTTGTTTGTCGCATGAACCAGCGTCATTTTCCGCATCACCTAGCATCATTCTGTTCCGCGCGAAGCTTGCTCAGTGGAGACGTCAAAATAGCTCCGAGAGAGATTCCCATTACCACTAGACAACTAATAAAGCTTCAAAATTTTGTACAAAAAATTTGGCTCTAATAAAAAATAAACACTCCCTTAACAAATTCAAGTAGAACAGTATATTCAATATATTACTTTTCGATTTGTATGGTTATATGGTATAATCTCAGTCCTTTATTCAAACGAGACCTTTTTCGCTTGACGTGAGTCCCCACCTAACCTCTTCAGATCTCTTCCGCCATAGAAATCAAAACCAAATCTAGGAAAGTAGTGTAGTACCCAGAATATTCCCCACCGATTTTCCCTCGGTCCTCAAACTTCAATACCCAAACCCTGTAAACTCAAAGTTCATGTTGTTCTTTAAGTAATTACTAACTAATCTTTACCCTTCCCACATAATCTGTTATTGCAAATTACAGATCGAACTACTGTTGTATAAAATTTGATACTCAATTGGCTCTAATCGATACTTTATTGCAATTTCAGTGTTGAAAATAATCGCTCAAAGGTTTACACTTAATCTTACATTCACTGATAGACTGATAGATTTGATTTGTAAAAGCTACACACAATTACTTTGTTTTTGATCAACTCAGAAATATTAATTTGGCTTGCATCTGACATTTGGAAAATTAAACGAAGGTCTACCTAACACCCTTAATTCATCTATCTGAACTCTTTAAGGAAAGGCAGTTTCAAATCTTTAGAAAGAAAAATGGTCGCAATATTCTCAAGTCTAAGTTCATTCTTTAGACGTAACAGAAGGAAACTTCTTATAACTTCTTCAATTTCTGTTGCAATCTATCTTTTATTTAATCACTTTGTAATAAAGAAGTTCCGGTCACTTCAACAATCGTTAAAGCAAGAAGCATTTGTTCGTGAACAGATCAAAAGAAGATTTGCTCAAACTCAAAAAGATTGCTATCTTACTATTTTAGCACTACTTCCAGTTCTTACCCAACCAGTTCTTGATTATTTACCGGTTGAATTAATAACTCAAGCTTTAAAATTGAAAAAGGGAAACAAAGAAGCTGGAGCTTCAAGTACTGGGAATATTGGAATGTCTGGTAGTGGAAGATTAACTGATTCATTGCTAACAACTGACAATCTTGAAAATCTTGAAAAGAATGTTAATGATGATTTATCAAAATATGCATCTTTATCTAAGACCGAATTATGGAAAATATTGAAAATTAAAACAATAACCAGATTCTTAACTCTTGCATATTCTGTCAGTGGACTATTACTTATTACTAGATTACTGATGAATATTTTAGCCAGGAGATCATATTTAGAGACTGCAATTCAAATGGCAGGTAATAAATCATATGCAATCAATAACAATGAATCGGAAGATTATTATGCAGAACAATCTTATCTCTCCTTAAGTTGGTGGTTACTTAATAAAGGGTGGTTTCAATTAGCTGAAACGATTGAATCATTGGTTATTAAACATTTTGAAAACATCAATGCAAGAACTGAACTTTCTATTGAAGAATTTGAATCAATAATATCTAATATACTAAACGAATTAAATTCCGATTCTTATAGAAATGTGATTTTATCTTCTATATTTCCACCAAATAATCAAAATGCCTTAATTGAGACTTTTTCCAATACAACTCCAGATATTATTCCTGATCTTTATCTTCAAGATTCCACATTAATCAAACTTATAGATGAAACTTATTATTTCATAAATGAAGATCCGTTGTTCTTATCAACATATTATAATATGGTTGAAAATTGTTCGGTGGTTACCTTGATAAATAATCTTTCAATTTCTTTAGAACCAGAATTATTGATTGCTTTAGAAATAGAAACTGATTCAAAAATATTTGAAATCGAGAAAATTCCCCAAGGTAAAAAATTCAAATTGGCAAGTTTATTGGCCCAAATAAGTATTCAGAGTGGAGTTATTTGTGATGGGAACAATACTGGAATGTCTGAATATGAAGATAATGAACCAACTGGAAATGTTTTCATTAACGATTTGGATCTGTTGGAAATATTAGACGAATTAAGTGCTAGTGTATATTCTAACTTTCAATAGATCTATAATTGAATTTGAATGACAGTTTTTTTTTTTCATATATAGAATTGATATTGCAAGAGATTGAAAGGGAAGGGTTGCAACCAGATGAGTCTGGAGAGATGATAATTGCATGATGTGGAGGAAAGTCGTTCATAAATGTGAAATCTGGTTTCTGTATAATACAATTCCAACTAACTGAATGAAATGAAACTACTAGTATATGTGTTTTTGTTTCTCTTTGTCTGTAGTGTAGTATTCATATCAAAGCTTCTCTATCTATATGTCGCACTGGTGCTGGCTCCGTCTCTCTCCTGTTAAACAAACAAACTGAAACTATGGCGACTTGCATCTTGAGAGAGCCTGCATATAAGCGGTTTTTGTCAAGTACCGCTCACAGAAAAAGAGCTAATGTGATCACAAGAGGAGGTCAAGTTATTACCAATTGAAATCAATATTCATCATTAATAAGTCCTCAAATGTCACAACCAAAAGTTATTATAGTATCATCTGACGATGAAAAGTTCCCAGTTGACTTGAAAGTAGCTGAAAAATCAATTTTAATAAAGAATATGGTCAATGATTTGAATCCAGATGGATTGGAAGAAGATTTTGAATTACCAACTCCCAATGTAAAATCTACCGTGTTGTCAAAAGTATTAGAATGGTGTGAACATCATAAAGATTCTATATTCCCAGATGATGATGAAGAAGATGCTAAAAAGAGTGCGCCTGTTGATGAGTGGGACAAGAATTTTCTTCAAGTTGATCAAGAAATGCTTTATGAAATAATTCTTGCTGCTAATTATTTGAATATTCGTCCATTATTGGATTCTGGATGTAAAATTGTTGCTGAAATGATTAGAGGAAAGAGTCCAGAAGAATTGAGAAGAACGTTTAATATTGTGAATGATTTTTCACCAGAGGAAGAGGCAGCTATTCGTAGAGAAAATGAATGGGCTGAAGATCGTTAAGTAATGTTGTAAGTGAGCTAGAAACACCAAAATGAATTATCATAGGGGCAAGCTTTAATACATATGAATAATGAGAGATTGAACAACAAAACAAATGAGAAAGAAGATTATGAAGATGAATACTAATCTGTAAATTGAACTGAAAGAGATTAAGATTCTACCTCTAAAATAATTTATAATATATCTATTCTTTTGTAGCTCTTGTACGTTGAAGTGTTGCTTTTGGGATTCTCTGTTATATGTGTAGCCTTACTAAGAACAAGACGGTTTTCCTGCATGTATGGGTTTGTTTCCTGTTGTAGTTCAGAAACATTATACTTTTGGTAGGGGGAGAGGGCTAGTTCGTGTGAGAGAATGCGCGGATGGAAAACAGATGCTCGGTAAATTTTAGACGAATAGTACATGAGGCTCGATTTCTGTTGAACAGATAACAAGAAAGAGAATTCTACGCTATTTAGTTTAAAGGGTAGTATTATTGTTTGCTAAAGCTAGAATTTGTTTGAAGATAATAAGTTCTCTCTATGGAATCAAAATTCAGTTGAATAAAGTGGAGCCTGGGTGTTTCTTGTTGGTACATTAGTTACTGGTGCTCACCTGCGGGCGCAGGGGAGCTCATGTACTAGCACTCACTTTCCGGCGCTCAGTTACCAGCGCTCCCTTGTTGCAACACCTTCACTTTTCTCTCCCACTCCCCTGAAAAATTAGGCGTACTTTAAATTCCCGTGCCCATACACATCAATATCTAATTTTTACTTACAGGATTTCCACTTCTGTCTCACGACATTCTTTTTTTTTTTAGTTCCTTCAACTTTATTTTAATTTTTTGCAATTTACATTTTTACAAACTAAAGTTGGTACATTCTGAATAGAAGACTCTTGAAATGTCTTCATCAACACCAGCTTCAGCTCCAGTGTCTGATACTGCCTCCATTGCAAATTCTTCCGCTCCAAGTCCTTCGTCTGCCATGGACACTTCACAACTAGCATCTAATCAAAATACTGATTCAATAATAAAAGTGAAAGATATTGTTAATGCTCCAAATTTAACATCCAAACAACTTGAAACGCTTGAACAAGATTTACAAAATGAATTTACTAGTCTTGCTAAACGAAGTATAAAGTCAAGACTTTCAAGGGTTAATACTATGCTTGAAAAGATCAATCTTCAAATTGATTTATTTAATGAAAAGGATAAGTTATGGCAACAAATTTGTGGTTACGAGGTTGATTTAATCAAATCTTTGAAAACAAATACCGAAGATCTTATTCTAAAGAGCTCTAAAACGGGTAGAAAACCATCGGAATTAAAACAATACGAAAACGAATTGAATAGATTGTTGGAAAGTATTCAATCTCCCTTAGTTGTGGATGCAAATTATTACAATTCTTATCAAAAATTACCATTTCCTAAACAATTTGGTAACATAACAAAGCCTTATACTGATGAATTATCGGTTTACTTAAATCAATTTTATTATCAATCTTCACTTTGTGAATTTAATTCTCAAACAAGATCCACTATTCGTTGGAGACAATATTATGAACAATTACAGAACAAAAAACATCAAGAAATTGATGACACTTACTCGAAACTATATGAACTTCATAAAGAGTATTATCAAATTAATGCAAACAAAATAAATCAATCTAATCTTAAGAACTATTATAAATCTGTTATCAGTCCTTCTCAATTTAAGAGACCTTACAAAGATGTTAATCATGATAATTATTATCACCTTGAGGAGACTCATTACAAGAAGAATAAAATTGAATTAACAAATATTAAAAAAGGCATTCTTTCTAAAATTGACAGATTAAAACCTGAAAACTCCAACATAATACTTGAATCTTGTGCTGGACTTTCTTCTGATGAAATTGATGACGATTTGACATTACTTAGAAATAATATTAATATTCAAGACACCAATCTTAGTCGAGAATTTGAAAATGGTCCCGTGGTTGGATATCTGGATTCTGAACGGGAAGATTATGGAGATGATGACGAAGATGAAGAAGAAGATGATGAAGAAGATGGAGAGCAAATAGGAAAATCACGTCAAGACGCTAAACGTGTAACTGCCGATGAGAATTCCCTCCATTCCAAATATAGGCAATTGCTTCTGATGGATGATGCCAGTGACACTTCCCCTTCTCCATCTTCTTCTTTAACTTTTACTTCTCCATCTTCTCCATCTAGAGGTTCTAAATTTAATTATCGGGAATTACCTCCCTTTGAGTCTTTCCCAAAATTAGAGATCCTTGCTCCGCAGGTGTATCTGGTTTTGCAACCTGAGCAATCTGAACAGCCTGTATTGTCAATTCAAACTCAAGAAAATAATGAAGTTCATGGTAGATTTTCAGAACCAGTGATTGAAGACGTTTCTGAAGTTCAAGAAAGCTCTCATGTCGTACTTCCAGTACCTGATCAACCACAGAGGTTCCAACTTCCAAATATTGAATACCAGCCACGACAAGATCTGGAACAGCAAAAATATTCACGTCAATTTGAGATTCAACAACATGAACAGCAAATACAGTCTCTAAGTCAACTGCTGCAACTGCCTCAAAACTTACTGGACCTTCATCAAGTACCACTCAAGCATCAAGAAACGCTCCAACAGCGTCAATCTCATCATGATATCCCGCATCAACATTCTGGAGTTCTTCGCCACCAACAACTGCAGCAGCAATTGCTTGAGCAACTGCATCTCCATCATCATCTCCATCAACTGCCGCCATATCAACCGCAGTTCATCCAGCATCAAGAACAGTTTCTGACCCATCAAGATCAACAACATTCGCAACAGCAATTACCATCTCAGGGCCCACCACATCTAATGATTCACCCGCAAGGGGAAGGTTCAAAGTCTCCTTCTCAGCGTTTTCAACATCATAACCTGTTGCGATTACAACCACTTCAAGTTCTCCATCAGCACCGACTGTTAGAAGAACAGCATAGGTTTCAACAGCGTCAATTTGATCATGACCAGCTTGAGAAACAGCAACATCAATTTTCACAGCATCAAGTCCAACAAGGGGAAGAAACTTTTCTTCCTTCGCATCCACAAGGTCAATCAACACAGTTACCACATCTTCCAATTCAACTGCAATGGCAAGCTTCGCAACAGAATCCTCAGTATCCTCCTCAAGGAGGATATTACGGTGGGTTTCGATAGTTAAAGGATATTTTATAGTATTTCTATTTATTTTTTTGTATATAATGAGCAACCCCTGTACTTGCTTATTCTTTTTCCAATAATATACTAGCATTCTTTAAGCCTGCTTCTTCGATAGGTACGTTTATAAGATCGAGCAATGACTTTCCTGTTCTATTCAGCGCGGTTGATATTAAGAACCGATCGCTCTCTGACAATCCATATTCGTCCGCTGAAGCGTTTGATAATATATATTTGAGCCATTGGTATACATGTTTAACTGTATCATCCTTAGTATTGAATTTATGGATAAGTCTCTTACCATTTGGAAATCTGACTTGAATTCTTGTCGAAATTGTAGGATCGTCTGGTTCCACGTTATCAATTGCTTCAATTGAACTCCACACATCAACTGGAGCATTATCCTCCAATTCCTGTTGTGAATCATCTAAGGAAATTGGGTGGCTCCGTGTTCCTTCTCTTTGCAGCTCTTGATTATCTAACACAGATTGTTTCATGGCAAATTCAATTTGTTGCTCTTCTGTCAAAGTATCGGGGTCAAACTTTACTTCATGTTGTACCACCGGATTATTTGAATTCGGTAAAAGAGAGAAATTCTCCAAAAATTCATCCACATTCGCTAACCAAACATCAATGTCTGGAATTTCTCCATCTGGCCATCTGCGAACCCTTTCTCCAGTCATAGGATCAAGAATTGCAATATGGGGGAATTTCTCAGTTGAATAGAAATTTGTATAGTTAATTCCATTAGGAGAATCATTTTGGTACTGTAGAAATATAAAATGTTCTTTAACCTTACTTTGAATTCTTTTCAGAGACCAGAAGTCTCTATTTAATACTTGGCATGTAAATTCAGTTGAGTCTTGGATGTTCACAAGAATCCATTTGTGAGATTGTCTACCTTGAATTTTGGCGGTATCTATGTCTATCCTTGCCATTATATCAAATGGAGGTCTGAAAAGATTAGCAAGTCTTTGCTGAGTGGCAGTTAATTCGGACATTCTTGAATTTCTATTATTTCTTCTACGACTTGTTGCCCGGTTTCTATAAATGGAATCTCCTTCAATATCACTTTCTATTATCATAATGTCGGAATCTTCTGCATTTTCCAAATTATTTTCGTCAGTACCTTCGTCATCATCATCAGGTACTTGAACATATTCATCGTCATCTTCTTCATCATCTTCGTCGTCATCAATTTCATCTCCAGGGTTATCCCATCTGTTATAATGAAATTGGTTTTCGCTATCATCAAATCGTTGGTTAAATATTCCTACTCTGCCTGATCCAAATAAATCTGTGTCTCTATTTGGACGACGATAACTGGGAATTCCCCCATTGAAAGTGTCAAGTAATGTTTCATGGCGATGAACGTTAGTATCTGCTGGTCTGACATCATCCTGTTCGTTATACACTTCATTTTGAAGCCTCTGAGCTATTTGCTCGTCTTCATCTATAGCAGCATTGTTTGTTTCGGCTGTTTGTGGAGGATGTGACTCCATATATAAAGTTACTGCGTACTCAAGATCATTTGCCGTAAGGTCAAGATACTGTTTTGCCGTCGCTTCATCAGCAGTAGATGTAACTGCTAGGAAAGTCGCGATCAAGTCGTCCATATTGAGGTTTCAATTGCACCTAATGTGAATCTCGGAGGGAGGTCTATCTCAAATAATTAATCAAGAATTCAGTGATTGATACAGGTAGTGGTGTTTTATGATCTTGATTGGTACCATTCTGGACCTCTAACTCCAATCTCTTGGTGTTAAACATACGCTGTGGATCCAGTTGTATGCAGTATTGCTGTCCTGCAGCCAGAAATCAAAAAGATGCCTTTGTGTTATTGTGTGGGATTTGGAGTCGATGACTGTTAACCTAAAGAGAATCAACCAACTTAGACCTATTCTTCCCGATCCATAGTCATAATATCTTTAATTTCCTAAGGTTTCGTGTTTAAGTCTGAGCTTTTTTTTTTTTTCTTTTAAGAGTTTGTAAGAGGAACTGTTGCATTTTTACAGGTTGTTGTATCTTGATATCTCAATCTTAAAATTGAAGTCCTTCTCAGTTCCAAATCAATTGTGTTCGACTATACCAATCACACAGAACTGTTGAAAGAAACATCTAGGAAGCAATTATACTTAAGCATCACATCTTCCCGGATACATCTTTATATTTCAGGAGGATAGTTGGATAAGGTTATATTGGTATATTTGAGAACCAGAGGCACCCCAATTTCAAGTTATTTTTGTTCTCTTTTGGCTATAGCCGTAGAAAGATAGACCAATTTTTTCTGATTTTGGCCATTTTTTACGTATTGGATTTAAACTGGAACCTATTACATATTTATAAATTGATTACTTTTGACTTTATTATCATAATTGGTTAGTACACTTGACTGTTGTACTAGGGCACTTGTTTAGAATAATCTGTATATCAATTGGATTAGTATATTGTTCAAAACCACCAAAATCAAAAGAGCTGATCAATTCTGAACATTAGATCCTTGCATCTTGGATATAAGTTAACCTGTCGCCAATTTCATTCCTTGTTCAAATAGGATTGATATTAAGGTCTTACTCGAACGGTCACAGTATTTATTCTGGAATAATACTCATCAACATAGCATTTTCATCCCCCTCCCATAACGTCACTGATAATTCACCTGATTGTTTCCTGATACTTTTGTTTTTTATCTTTTTCTTTTTTGTTTTGTTTTGTTTTGTTTTTTAAAGATTTTTCTTGTTACGAACTACAATTGGGTCCAATTTGTTTTTATTAACTTTGCAACCTTATACCCACCAATTTATGACCACTTGCATTAATGGAAGAATACAACAACTACAATAAAGGTAGTCTTTTGAGAGGACAGTACCGTAAAATTGCCGACCTTAGTAAAGGATCATATGGCTTGGTATCTGTTGCTGAAGATATTACTCATGGTAACAGGCTAGTTGCTGTGAAATATATATATCCTCTTGAAAAAAAGAAATTGAATTCAAATGAAGCTGAGGCTGAGAATGAAGATAATAGTATAATTCATATGACATCATCTCCTCCTTCGAGATCCATTCTTCAGACTCTATATGAAGAAGCTGCAAAAGAGATTGCTATTCACAAACTATTGGGTAACCATCCAAATATTGCAGCATTATATGATCACTTTGATTCTTGTTTGGTATTAGAATATTGTTCACGAGGTGATTTATATGATGCTATTCAAGATGGGAAGGGTCCACTGACATCACAAGATATTAAGGATGTTTTTTACCAAATCTTGGATGCTTTGGAATATTGTCATAAAATGAATGTTTATCATAGAGATTTGAAACCGGAAAACATATTGATTGGCGAAGACTGGTCCATTAAACTATGTGATTGGGGTCTAGCCACCACTAATCGAATTATAACTAATAGAAGTGAATTTGAAGTAGGATCAGAGAGATATATGGCACCAGAATTATTTGATTCTGCTGTGGAAAGTTATGATGCTGCTAAAATTGATTTATGGTCCATTGGAATTATTCTTTTAACTTTGGTCTTTCATAAGAATCCATTTCAAGTAGCTAATCATTCAGATAAACGATTCCTTCAATTTGTGATGAACAGGGAAGCACTATTTGATATTTTTTCAACTATGAGTGGTGAAATGTTTTCGGTTTTAAGGTTTTGTCTTAATATTGACCCTACAAATAGGGACATTGAAATGCTAAGACATGAATTGGACCTTTTAAAATATTTCACCATAGACGAAGAATACTGGGAAGGAGATGTTGATGAGGAAGAGGAAGAATACGGAGAAGATGGTGAAGACGTTGGTTTTACATTTGACGATGATCATTACCTTAAAGAACATGAAGAGACTACTGGAAGTTCTGGTTCTGGTTCCGGTTCTGGTTCTGGCTCTGGTTCTGGCTCTGGTTCTGGCTGTGGTTCTAGACCTCCCTTGACATTGGAACTTGAGTCACCTAACACTGATTCTAAATACATATTACCGGTGAAAGAAGCATCAGAACCTTACAATATTGATTCTGCTGTTGACTCCGATGCAACAGGAATTTCTGAAATTCCTCTATCTGAAATTCCTCATAATCATAGGGCCGATGCATTATTATCTAAGAATTCTAGTATGTTACCAATACCTATTATAGATCTCAATAATTTACCATCTGTGAAGGCAAAACATTCTTTATTCAGAAATCCTCGTAAGCCATTTGGAGTGGCTTCGTTTAACCAATCAAAAAGTCAATCAGATGCTTTCGGATTTGAGAGTGAGTCTGGAGAAGGAAAGTTCAATAGGGAAGATTTTTTCACTCCAAAATCAGTGTTTAATCATTACATGGATAAGTATAGTGAAAAGCAGTCCAAACAGTTGCGCCAAACTAAACCACATCATCAACAAAATCAACGTATGTCCACCTGGAAAAAGAATGGAAAAAGGAGGTCTTGGAAGAAAGCAACTATTGATAGTGATAACTACAACGGAAATCCTAAGCCGAAATATCGTCCACCTAAGAATAATTATCGTGATTTCCATAAAAAGAAAGCAAACCTGTTCTCTAGCACGGGAACCAGGAAAATATTTCAGGCTTCAGGAGGAGGGTCCAGTAATGGAGTCTACTCTTCTCATACTTCTAATCCTGCAAATGTTGCTAATTTTTCTTCCAATGGTAGTAGTAAAAAGTATATACCACCTTATCTTAGATCCCCGTTGAGTCATGGTAAACATTATGGTATTCACCCATTAACAGATGAAATTGCAAATCTACAACTTGACGATGACGAAGTTTTCCATCTTGAAGATGACTTTGAAGATTCTGTACATAGTGTTGATAATTCAGTGAATGGAGGGACTCCACTCACCTTCAGCAACAACAATAGCAATCGACTTAACGGTTCATTCTTCATGTCTACACTGACTTCGAACGATCATTTTAAAAAGCCACCTATAAACTTCAAGGTTCCCACTTATAGTCTTGCACCTAGTGTTGGTGTAGGAACAACTCAGATCAATAACGGTGACGCAGGAAGAGTAGGAAGAGGGAGACATAATTCAATTGGAATGACTCCAAGACCTCTTTCTGCTGTTCCTGCTAATGGTGTGGGGTGTAACTACAAAGGCAATGGGCATATTGGAGAAACTTCATCGTCTAGTGGAAAGTACATTCCACCATTCAGAAGAGGATCGCATACTCCCAGTGGTTGTACCAAGAATAAAGAAAGTTACGAAGACAAACGAAAACTATCCCATCATGAGTTTAGTCGTAATGCCTTTGGAGATTTGGATGCAACATCTTCATCAGTACCTACTGGTAAAACAGATTGGTTTTCATTTAAAAAGGATTGGGGTGATTATGATGATGATGCTTAACATTGTATAGTTGATTTTTGAAACTTTTAAACCCAGAAAACAAGCTGGAATACTCTACAATTCGCAAATGAATTTTCATTTATTGTAGAACACATTTATGTAATTCCCAACAGTGCTACTATCTAGTACTGGTGGGTGAGAGTGATTTCGATAAATAATTTAAGGCACACTTTTCGCTTGGAACTTTCCTATTTTGAGCCTGGCCAGTATCTTTACGATGCTGCAAAATCAAACTTGCATCTTCTTTGCCCCAACGTTTGACAAGTTTAGAGAAGAACAACCCACATGCATTACATAGAGTTCTGGTTCCATCAGGACCTCTTCTCCATTCTGGTGTTTCTTTAAGTTCACAATGCTTACAGATTTTATTAATGACATTGGATGATGATGATGGAATTTCTGTATTAGTGATTTCATCCTCAATCACTTGAGGTTGTACCAAATCTTCAGTTATAATTTGTGCGGGCAAGTTAGTGGTACTCTCTTCAATGGAAGTATCAGGTGAGCAACATGTGGTGGTCATATCTTGTTGCAATTTTTTTTCTTTCACCAACTCATTTATTGTGGTAAAAAGAATTTCCAAGTCTTTTGCAACCAGTGTAAGTGTAAACTCAGGAATTATATCAAGAAATTCTTTTAAATTATTTCTGGTAATGCAATTTGCTCCATCTATTGAGTAAATTAAATCTTCTTCTGGATTAGGCGTTTGGGTGCAAATTAATGTACTTAACAGTTGTTTCATCAATTCAAGCGTTTTAGTCAAACAATCTGATCGGTTAAGTAAAGTTACGAGATTTGTGAATATCATCAGTTCAATAGTAGTAGGATTAAATTCTGAAGCTGATGTATATGAAGTATTTGAAGTACTCGAACTACTAGTGGAGCTTGACCTATATGAGGACATTGTAGACCCAATGGATGCCAAAACTTCCAATGGAGATATCATATTAAGGTCATTTCTACAGAATCCCAACAGATATATTTCGGGATTACTGGTATACTTTCTTGTATTTGGAGACTTTGGGAATAAGATATCGGGGAATGCCACAGAAATGGATGGTAAAGATATTGTTGATTTCTTGTTTGGCATTTTGGATAGAAGGAACAAAAAAAAGAGAAGTAGATAAAACATGATATGTGAGAAATTGAAATAGAGACCTTAATATACTATTGTAACTAGCATGTCAGTTAAAGGAATAAAACAAACCTGCCAGATTAAAGCATACCAAATAAATGGAGTTTCCATTATGAGAATGAAGAGAGAAATAAAGGAAAGAGTGCACGAGTCTTCGAATGACCAAGCATAACAAAATTTGATCGGCAGGATCTGGTTCTTCATTATTACGGTACATAAAGAGAAGTAAGGATTTAAAGAATTAGAGAATATTCAACCATATCAAGTGTAAGTTAATTCAATATTGAGTAAAACTTTCACTTGGTCATATATCCAAATCATGACAATAAGAAACGGTTGACAAACACATAAAAAATCAACCCTATTGTGTACTGCATATGGGTGGAGTCCATAGTTAGCAAAAACTGAGTCGTCTACGGAAATACTCTCAAGATAAAAAGCGTTCGTCTTAGTACTGTTGATTATAAACTTCTACATAAATCAATTCTCACCCTCCCCCCTCCCTCTCCCCGCTTGTCTTGAACTAGTTCTACTTTTAGAAGCCGGGTGATTATTATTTTCTATTGGTTGGGGCTCTCCTAGGTTGAAACTCCGTTGTGTAATGGAGTTTTTGGTAACACAAGGCGTGTACATTTACTCGAAAATCCTGCATCGTCTAAAGCTCTCGTCCAAACCACCTGACTTGGGCAAGTGTGTAAATAAAAGTGGGACAAAACTTCGGAAAAATATCGGCTACATGCAGTATGTTTTGAACTTGTTTCAGATTAAAATCTGAAACGAATAGAATGTTTGTATAAAGACAAGGGTGTTTCAATAGTGAATTATTGGGACCCATTTGCTCAAACATCAAGCATCAACTGTTCACCATTTTATTGATAGCAAAATAAGTTTAAATCAGTAGATACGAAGTCGAGCTGTTTATTGTGTCAATTTGCTTTCAATTTATAGTAATTATTAACCGTCGGTGGTACCAACTTGTCTTATTTATTTCGAGTTATAAGACAAGGCAACAAGAGATCTAGACCCACTTCTGAAGAATTCCTTAGGGGCATTAAGCAACAAATTAACTGTACAATTAAGTTGATTGATTCATAATCAAAGTACTTGAAACAAATTAATATCTGATCCGTATCAACTGTTCGCTTTGTTCTTTAATCTTCCCTCCCCACAAAACAGTATTGTGTATCTTTAATATCAATCATTGGTCTCACTTTTTTTTTTCTTTTTTGCATAAACTCAGAGTTAAGAGCAAATCATAATGGCTGATTGTTCAGTTCAAGAATCGCTCCGACTCATTGAAGATCTTAAGTTCTTCATAGCTACTGCTCCAGCTAATTGGCAAGAAAATCAAGTTATTCGAAGGTACTATTTGAACCATGATGAAGGTTTCGTTTCGTGTGTCTTTTGGAATAATTTATATTTCATAACAGGAACTGATATAGTGAGGTGTATCGTGTACAAATTTGAACATTTTGGCCGTAAAATAGTCGATAGAAAGAAATTTGAAGAAGGGGTCTTCTCAGATTTAAGAAATTTAAAATGTGGTACTGATGCTATTCTAGAATCGCCAAGATCTGATTTTCTTGAATTTTTATTCAAGAATCTGTGTTTAAGAACTCAAAAGAAACAGAAAGTATTCTTCTGGTTCAATGTACCACATGATAAACTTATGGCAGATGCTATTGAAAGAGATTTGAAGAAGGAGAGTCAGAATCAAAAACCAACTACTGAAGCATATAGAGAGCCAGCGCTTTCATTCCAATATGATGATACATCTCCATTATATTCACAATTGGTAGATCATATAGAAAAACTGCAAGACTTTGGTGGGGTGAAGGGAGAAGAAGAAGTAGCAGAAGAAGAAGAAGTAGAAGGCTCTGGTGATGTGAAAAATATTCAAGGTAGTGGATCTCAGCAAAAGCTGCAACATGTACAAATCCAAGAAATACGGAATCAAAATCAAAATTTACAAACATTGAATTCGGATTTTGATCAAAAATCATATGAAGTTTCAAGTCATGAAACTCTTGGAAAATATAAGAATAAGCAAAATTACGAAGATGACTTCCCTTTGGACTATTTTGATACAATTGGAGAACAACAAGGAGCTCCAAATGAATACTTCAATGTTGATGTAGGGTTCGATAGATTTGACGACCAATACGATTCATTTATTGATCCTTCAGTGTTCCTAGTACCAGGCGGTACGAATCCATTAGTGTACACGGATGAATACCTTATAGAACAGACTCAACCATTGAAAAGCGCAATAATGTCAAAATATCCTTCCAATTCAAGAGTGCTATCTTCGAAAGATGATTATTTTCCATCTACACAGCCTGTATCTGCGAAGTATCAACAGAATTTTCACAGAGGGATAGCTCCTGGACAATTTTGGAGTGATTCGATTCAGACTTTACAAACGGTTCCACCTCAACAATTCTATTCATCTGATCCATATTTCATGCCTCCAACTGATGGAGAGTATTGGTATTCTGAACAACAACAGATACCTGTACAGATGCAGCAATTTGCTTCCCAGTCCATGCCTGTAAACACTGGGTACTATGTTTCTAATGAATATGGTGAACAAAGTAGTAGTAATGCATACCAAATGATGAATCCTAATATGTTGAATGTACCTATTCACCATTCATCCAACAATGGAGATTTCGGTAGAAACCTAGGTTCCAGACAAATCCCAATTGCAAATATGAACAATAAAATACGGCATACATTTGGAGGAGTAACTAAGCCAGAACATACAAGGAAGAGAACTGAGGTTTCAGGAAATCTTGATGAAGTGGTTGCAAACAAATCTACAAAGGCAATCAAACAGGAAGAAGCGAAATGGACAGAAACTAGAGTAGCCACATCTAATGGTTCTGGTTTAGTTCAGGAGATCTTAATTCCCACCCCAGAATCATCAGTGGTTCAGTTAGAACCTCGCGATTCTACGAACAGAATTGAATAGATATCTTCGAAATTATATAGAGTAAGGATCGATGGATCAATGCAAACCGAAGACGAACTCATGAAATACTTGTAGATTGGATTTTAGCCACTTGTTTTACAAGTGAACCACAAAGGCCGTGTAATGACATATGAACAAATTCTTATGAGTGAGCCTCACTATATCTAGCAATGGCTGTAGTACTCAATAAGTTTCTTCTGAGGTATGGGTAACTTCTGTAGTATATTATCCATAGCACATCCCTCATTAATCCTTTCTTTCCGATTAATATCCACCGTCCGATCTGCTTTGAGTAATCTACCATAGATCAGGACAACCCATCGTCTCACTTCAACAGAGTCATTATTTAAATACTTTCTAATGAAGTCATCAATCCGGCAAATCAAATGGTCAGAAAGAAACAAATTAAGTGAGTTGATACTTAACAACTTGAAGAACGACTCGAGGGCAAAGACAAGACCATCTTGAGAAAGCTTGTCATGTTGTTGAAATGATGATAAAACCACCAGAAGGATATCTTGTGTGGAAAATGAACTAACAAGCACTTCATCGAAAACTTCTCCGGAGGCAAGTGCAACTTCATTCTCAACTGATCTGGAATCATTGTCATCAGGTATCACTAACAGATTCCCATTAAGATGAACAAGAGTTTCCCATAGCCTTTGCAAGTTCAAATGAGCTTGATTGACTAATAATTGCTTCAAAATTATTAATCCACTTAGTAAGTAAGTAGACTTGAGCTGGTTACTGTCGTCGAAAAAGCTCCATAAGGCATCTTCAAGAAGCACCAATCCTTGAGACCTTATAAAAGTGGTAACTTCATGGGGTTCACCCCTTAATTGGATATAATTTAATAAAATGATGAATTCTTTGCTGTCAATGCTTTTGTCGCTGACTTTTGAGCATAATGATTTCAATTCTTCTACAGAGTAATCACTTTGAACTGCACCTTTGTCTCTGTTTTCTTCTTGATTGACAATATTATAGTTGAACCAATTCATCTCATTATAATTATATTCTCGAACTTTTTGAGGCGAGCCTTGAAATGGTTCGTCGTGGTATATGTTAATGAGTTTCTTCCTACTTGATATTTTGTTCAATGGGTCCACTCTTTCGATGATCGATTGCAAAGGCAGTTCTAGGGCTCCTGATTCGCCTATTTCTCCTATTTGGACTTGAGCAAAGTCATCCGCTAGCTCATTAGAATTTTCTTTACTAAACTTGGCAAATAAATCAGATCTTCTGTGAGTAATGTTGGGGTCGCGATCAACAAATACGTTATATTCTGCATTTTGGATCCGAGGTTCTTCAATCAAATCTCCACTATCAACTTCCATTATGTCCTCAATCTTTGAAACAACCCTTTCGGTATAGATTTCTTGCTTATCTGTCTCATCTGCTAACCCTAGTTCATCTTCATCTATGTCAATATTGTCTTCAACGTCATTATCAAAATGAGGTTCAGCATCCAAGTTAGTAGTTTTCTCATGACTTTTCGAGGTTTTCTCAAAATCCACTCCATCTCTAGAATTAAAAGAAGGTATAAGCATCGTTAAATCTGATTGTCTAAGTGGGGATGCATTTGCAAGAAGTACTTCATTCGGATTAACTACCACTTTAGTTAAATCGTAATTTGTCATATTTTTGTCTGAGTTCATGATATTTGCATGTAAGTTTGTCTGTTGAAGTTCCAAACCAATTGCTGATTTCACTTCTTCCCTTATTGAAGAAGACGTTTTCGTCAATTGAGTATCAAATAATTCTCGGTTTATTGAGAGTAATTTCTTTAACAAAAGAAGAAGACCATCGTACGATGATGTAGATCTTAATATATTCACCATTTCAAATAAGCATTCACATAAATGCACATATTTCTCATCCGAGATGGGGATTTTGTCCAAGGCAAGTTGTAAGAATTGGATTGATATGTGAAAAATTGTAGACTTGTATTTAATCATCTGCATCACCAAGTCACTATTGTTAAGGATACTACTAATATTAGTTGCATATCCAAGAATGTTTATGAAAGATCCATAAATTTCGTCAATCGGGACAATTGAGGTGACCTCATCAACATAGCTCGGGGTCACCGTATCTTGTAGTATACAGCAAACCCTTATGAAATCTTCTGCTGAATCGAAATATTTGTATGTCTTCTTAAACAAATCAGCAGAGCTGAGAAATAAAGGCTTCAATAGAAAAGGGTTGCTTACTGAAATCTCTCTCAAAAGAGTAGCTATCTCTGGAGACAAGTCCTCGTTGCCAATAATAGCATACTTTAGCAAATTGATTCCTTCCATCTTAAGTTCCAGTTGATTTGACGAGAGAAATTGAATGATAGGATCTGCTTGTTTTTCAAATCCTCTAGGAATTGGTTCCTTCCTCTTTATACCTATATGTCCTGTAGAAGCAATACGGGGGGAATCCAACAAGGACGATCCAGAATTATGACGATTAGTATCTTCGTCATGGCTGAAGTTTCTTTTAGCAGTCCCACCAAGTCTTCCAAGCGGAAGAAGCGAAGACGACAAAGACAGTAACGTATGCAGTTTCGTTTTTCTTTCTTCTTCGGCAGAGGTAAATTGGCCAAGAGTCGATGATGGACGAGAATTTAAGCGATTCTCTCTATTCTTTTCACGTAACTCTTTATTTCTTTGTATTATCGAAGCTCGAAGGCTTGACTTTGAATCTCTATTGCTGAGATTAGCTGTCAGAGTAGAAGGGTTACAAGTAAACGGGCTAGCAGTTGAGCCGGAAGATATCTGAGGTTTAGATCTTTCCAAAGCCTTAACAATATTACTTTCCAATTTCCCAAGCATGACCTCGGCTTGAGAAGGAAACTTTGACCAAAAACACCAAAATGTATCCTTTGCAACCTGTCTAACTGAAGGGTTTGGGTCTCCAAGTAATTTTGCAATAACTTTTGTACATGATTCAATGCTCAAGTGGGGATTGGAGTGAAATCTTATAAGGAAAATCTGTAGCCACAACCCACTGTAAGTTCTTGGTTGATGGTTCTTTTCAATGGAAGAAATTTGAATTCTATTTAATAACTTCTGCAGAAATGAGCAGTTTATGAATATAGAACAAAAGACCATATTTGCATTATTTGATGCGATATTTTTAGTGGCCAGGCATAATTTAGTTAAGGTCGACATAAAATTATCAATTAAGGGATCAAAATCACTCTTGAATATCATTGCACTTTCCTTAATTAGCTGACATCCATGAGTGGATAATGTTGTTCTTAAAGAAGAAATGGCCTTACAAATAGGCTCCGAAATTTCTTTGATATAAGATATAAGTTCTTGTCGAAACTCAGTCAGTGAATTTCCTCGAATAATGGACCGAAGAGTGATTATAAATTTCTCCCTTAAGCCCCAATTAAATTCAGTTTCTTTACCTTCAAATGGGGATAGCATGCTAAAGATTGTATCATATAACTTATCTCGCGAACGCATAAAAATTGGTTCTATCGTCAGATCAAATTTATAATTCTGCAATTTAGAAGTTAAGATATTTATTTCCTCATTGTCAATAGGATCAATGACTATGGATCTAAGCTCGTCCTTTTGATTCGCGACCATTCGACCAGTAGAGGACTGCCTTGGACTCTTATCAGATGTGTTAAACTTAGTCTGAATGTTATTCTTTTTGGAAAAAGTTTCCGTTTCTGGTTCCATGAATGTGGTTACTCGGGTAGTTCCAGAATGTATAAAGTTTTTTGAATTCCCAACTGCATCGATTCCTGTCAATATCTCTTCACATAATCTTTTAGATACTCTTTGCGTTGTAAGTTCTTTAATCAAATCCTGCTTACGTGAATTGTTCAGTTTCATGGAATAGTAGTCAACAAATAATTTTTTTATAGCTTGGTTCACTGAGGGATCTCCAATAATGATAACTTTCACAAGCGGCGAAATAAACATATCCAAATCGAATGAATGACTAACATTGATTAAAATGTGCGATAGCCAATTCACCAGTTCTTGAATTATCGTTATATTTTTACTCACCAAGGCAAGGTCTATTAACGACATTTCCACATCCTGTGGAGCCAGGAACCAGTAAGCTTCTAATGCTCTCTTGGCAGTTCCTCGGACGCTTGACTTGCTATCCCCTAGTCGTTTTATGATGATTGGTAATGTGAGATAACTCTGTGCTTGTAACACCTTACCGCTGGTATCTTGCATGCTGACACGTTTAATAAGATGGGCAATTACACTGAAGCTTGCTGCTTGTATGTTAGGATCAGGGTTGTCTACCGATATAGTCAATGCTTCCATATAACTAGGTACTTGATCTGTGTCAACAAAATCTTTCTTCACGTGAGCTTTAAACCCATTGATTGCCTCCAACATACGCTCATTTGAAGTTGAGGATGTGGTGGTAACAATGTTATAAAGCTCCTCTCCTGTTATCAGCAGCATCTTTCCAACAATTTAAAATTACTTGTGAAGGGGAGGTTTACTTGCTGTGAGTTCTTATTCACTTTTGCTATTTAATGTCTGTTTAGCATTTTTGAAACATAAACAAAACAAGATAAAAGGTCGTGAGATACCAAATTGAGTGTATGTAATTTGTGCTGCAACCAGAATTTGGGTGCGATTTGGGAAGAAACGATCTTCTAAGCAGCACAGTTTGGAAGAGAAACATTATTAGTAAGATCACAGCAAATCAATAGAGACTACGGTTCAACTATACAATCGTCCCATCTTTTTTTTTCTTTTTTCCTTTTCTTTTTTATGTTGTTTACAATGATACACAAAACGACACATATATAATTAAAAATCCTCTATTGTATTACAAAAACGTAGAAGAATGGCATTCGAATTACCACTTCCCTGACTTTCTTCTTTATTCATCACATGAAAGCCCTTAAATGGAATATTTAAATCTTGGATTTTCCTTATCAGTTAAATCTGCAAACTCAGAATTTTCAAAATCTTCAAATTCTGCTAAATCCAATTTGTTTCTTCTTGAATTTTCCCATCTATAGGAGAAAAAAATTGCAATCATAAGTGCAAGAGAGACGACACCACAAACCACTATTCCAACTTTAGCACCATGATATTTTGGAGCATCGGTGGCCCTAAAAGTTTGAGGTCCAATTAAATTACCAGTACAGTATCCAATTAAAAAGATTGCATTTGTTGTAACCTTTTTGGTGTGACCAGCAACATTTGAGGCAATCAATGAAAGAATACAAATAAAGGCTAATGGACCTATTCCAATCAAACTATAACCAGCCAATTGAGCTTTTGTATTGGAAGCAAAAGCTAATAGACAATAAGCCATTAAGACTGTAGCTGATGTGACTATAGCCCAAAAGATTCTTGATGGAAACCATCTGGTCATATAAGCAAACCCAATACAACCTACTATTTCAACAGCACCTTGAGGCATTTGCATCAAAAGAGATTCTTTGGCAGTATATCCAAGACTGGAAGTTAACAAGATATTACCAAAATTGGTAATTCCACCGTTAGGGATATCACTAGAAAGAGCGTAGAAAAAGAAGAGCCAAGTCTTGTAATCAAGTAAAGCCTCAACAAATTGATATTTCTTGAAATGTCTATTACCAAACCCTTGCTGATTGGATCTGATCCGTTCAACTACCATTGCTTTTTCTTCTTCGGTTAAAAACCAAGCTTTGGTTGGATTGTCAGGAATATGTATAAGAATAATAATACCAATGAATATTGTAAGACATCCAGTGACAATGAAAACAAGCTTCCATGCTGTGATAGAATATGAAGTAGCATGAGTTGCTAATCCGAAAGAAATTGCACCTCCGAGAATTGTACCCATACCATTACAAGCAAACCATGCTGCAACTCTTAAAAATTGTTCTTCCTTTGTATACCATTGAGAAGTAATAATAGTGAAAGCAGGAGTAACTGAAGATTCAAGCATTCCTAAGATAGTTCTTAAGGCAATAAATCCTGCGTAATTCGGTACTGAATGAAGACATAACACTACACCCCATATGATAATAAACACAGAAACTGTTTTAGCTATTGGAAATCTTTGAAGAAGGTAAGAAGCTGGAAATTCAAACACAAGATATCCAAGATAGAATGCAGTTCCAGTCCATGAATACATATTACCTACCATTTTTAAATCTGTTCTAAGTCCTAAAACAGAGGCATATGAATTTGAAAGTTTATCCATAAATTGGAAACAATATAACAAACACATAACTGGAAGAAGATACATATCAGTTTTCCTTAAAAGGCGCTTAGAGGTAGCTTCATCAATCTCAATATTATCTTCTTTATTGTGAATTGCATATTTCATAGCTTCATCGACATCCCCAGTGATTTCTACAGTTTTGCCAAAAGGTGATGTTATCACCCCAAGTACTCTGTCTCTATCATTACTGCCAATATGGGTAAGAGAAACAGTAACAGAGTTTTGCTTTTCGAGTCCCATTTTTGTTCTACAATCTGGAAGTCTTTCTTCTTGTTTTGTTCTGTTTTGATTTTGTTTTTATGTTTTTTTTTTTTACTTAACTGATGTTGTATGCCGTTATTGATCTCTGAGGTATCATCTTCATTTTCCACCATTAGAAGTATGGGCTTGTTTTATAGCAAATAATTACATGGTTACTGAAGATAAGATCGAGAATCTTGATAGAAGGAAAGATAAGAGGAATGCGGAATTTAATTCTAAGTTTGCACACAGTCGGCAAGTTACTCTTCGAGCAACTATCAATGTCAGTATCACAATCGGTTGATAATCGTTTCAGGTTATGAGTTCAAATACTCGAAAAATGACAGTTAGACCACAGTTTAGACTCGGTTCATTCAGTTATGTGGTTAAAACCATGGCTAAAGTTTACATTTGACTCGCTCGGATGAATTTTTCATCCAAATTAAATTTTTTAGTTGAATGTGGCAGAGACTGAATGAGTTGGCGGTTGATTTTGATGTCGATACCACAGGTGAATATTGCAACTAACTCGATGACGAAGATATTATTTTCAAGAATCCAATATTTTTTACTAGCTACTTGGAATTTTGTCCGTATTTTTCTTCGCAGAATCTCTAAAATATTTAGGAGTTTCTTACATTGTTACCGATAGACAATCAGTTTGGCGTGCTACGGATAAGGTTAAGGATTTAGTTGTGTGGCGGTTGAAGCATATTACTTCCCCAATGGGAACGGGATTACGAGCTACATCTTCTTCTCATACATTTTGCTTCTCTAATATTTTGGGTAATGCTGGTAGCCTTTCATTTTACTTAAAGTCTCTTTCGGTATTGGTGACCCATAGGAGAATTGCTTAAGGCAAGAGAGATAGAGAGCAGAAGTTGGATAACGTACCTTATCTATTAGAACCGAACTATTCTGGCATCACTCGTCAGTAATTGAAAGAGGATTAGAAGGAGATTATCGATTATCATTTCAAGGGGGTATTTCAGTAAGCATAATCGATTGTTGAAGGTGTGGTGTATACCATCAGCTGTGTCTGCAACATGGACTCACTGTGGGTTATAGAATAGGAGGTAGGAGCGTTTTTGGTACCCTATGCGACCAATTTCCTGGTCAAACTACAACAACTATTTACTCTTCTAATTTTCTTTTTTTTTTTTGAGTTCCTGGTCAGGATTTCAATGTAGAATTCTTCGATTTTTCGTTATGGTCTAAATGTTCAACTTCCTCTAGAATCACTAAACTGATTATTCCCTTGTCAAGATAGAGCTCGAATTTTTCAGTTCAATGCGCGCACTTTAAGACAATTTCCAACAGTTGCTAGAGAGGGACCCTCAGTGAGAACGATGACTTAGAAAATATCTCCTGAACAATTTGAAAATTTCACTAATATCTGGTTATGTTTGACTGACAACAGATCCTCTAAAATACTCTTGTAGTATAGTGTCTAATCCAATGAAGTCATATTTTAAGCTGTACCTTGGTTTAGTTAACTAGTTCAATCATTAGAAAACAAAAAAACTCAGAGAAATATCCTAAATGCTGAGAGTCCACCTCAACCATTTTACTGAAGAACTCGAAATGCTTGTTAGCTAAATTCTTCGCAGTTCCTGGCAGTTTATCTTCAACCGCTATCGCAAAAAAAAAAAATTTCAACTCTCTGTCGTTAATTTCCTACCTTGGACTTTCAATGTAGATAGATCCGTTGTAGTCAACGTTGTTTATTAGATAATGCGTAGTTCTACATTGAGTAATATCTCCAAGGGATAGATATCAACGTGTAGATAAACTACATATTTGCATTCTCAAGGTGTTCGATATTTTCTGGTATATCTTATCGATAGTTGAGTTGTCTCAGGTTGAACCTAAAGCTACAAGAATTTGGTTCAACGGCACTATTGTTACCAGTTATTGATCTATTTCTATTTCTAAAAACATGAAAGTGAACTTATTTTCGCTCTATTGATGTTCCAGTATTTAAAAAATTGACATCGGTTTGACAATTGGTAGCAATATCATGGTGTCGTTGACTGAGAGACTGTATACATCAAATAACACCTCAATCGCTTACCAAAGATCGACCTACTCACTGATATAGTACACCATCAGATCCACAGATTTACAGTTCCGTTTATTTTTCTCAAATATACTGCGTGCCAAGATTCACTTCAAATCAAGAATAGGGTCAATTGGATATTTTCATACGGCTCGACAGCTTTGACACGGTTAGCGCTTAGTTCTACTCTTGGAATCCTAATCCATCTACAGATACCCGCACTTCATTTTTGAGCCTATTCCTTATCAGTTTCTTATTCTGCTGTGAAAACTCTTTGGCCCCCTGCAACGTTAACAATCCTTTCAACATAGCTGTAAAATGCTGCCGTCAAGCCTCCACTTACAAAAATTTTTACTCCACGGGGAAATGCACCACTCCAAAGTTTGGTTACACCCTGTGAAATGAAAAGTTTATATGCAGTTGTTAAAGAGTCCTTATAGATGGCCTTCCCATTTTTCAGTTGAAGATGAGTCTTAACCACGTCGAGAGGTTGAGTTACAACCACAACCGCTACTGCTGAAAATAGATGTAAACCAATCAGCTGAATAGCTGTATGCTTGTGAGCAAACCACAGCTGCTCACTAATTCCACCAGATTTATGAGGGTCCAATAATTGTCGTGTCGCATTATAAGTAGATAACCATACAGTAGATATAGCCACTTGTCTTACCATAGTTACACATGTACCAGCAGCAAACCCGTTAATACCTTTCAAGGAGTAAATTTCTTTTATAGTACCCAAAAATGAAAGCGTTGGATTCTTATTATATTGACGTTTCAATTTATCGATTGGACTCATTTTGGCTTGTTGAAGATTAGCACCAATTGGGGCGGAAAACTTGGAATATGGTTTACCGGTCAAATATTGACATATTAAATCATTGGTATAATATGCATGGGGTGATATATATTGCTTTAAAAAGATGTTTGTTTGTGGTTTATGATGCTTGTTTATAATAACTGAACCAGTAACATCAGGTCCGTTGATTGCTGCAGTTCTACCAATTTCATTTCTTAATGACATATTTTGAATCATTGTAATCTTAATATTTTCAAATGGAATAATAAATGAAGTTTCAATAAGTGCCGATATAGCTCCAGCAATTACCATTCTGGGGGCACTAGTCTTCACTTTATCATCATCGTGATGTGATTCAAGGGACATAAATTTGGTGGCCCAATTGTAAGAAATAAGTCGAGCTTGATTTTTAGCAATATTCCCTATAATTAAGGCACTTGCTCCAAAGTAAATTTGGGCAATAGAGTTGGGATAGTTGCCAGGAACATTGTATTTTTGAATTAATAAGTTGTTATTCAATTGTTGCTGCGTCTTGATGAAATCGAGTGAATAAGTCAATGCAGCCGTGGCGGCAGAAGAAGTGGACCCAGCAATAAGAGCAGTCAAGAGATTATCTCCATCTGTCAGACCTGAGCTCATTTCACTTTATATTATTATATTAATTGTAGCTTAACACTGGACGTTTAATTGGGAATTGCGTTGCTCCCCAGATTTATTCACTTTCATGGGCCATGGGCCCAAGGGCCAAGTTTTGGACCAATTGTTATATGCACGCACCGCTCTATTTGTTCTGAGACCTCTAGTTAAAGTTTGTGATTATGTAAGCGTCGTAATTGTCATATCAAAGAGATCATAAAATAACAAAACATTTTGATCTGTCCCTATGTTTGTTACTCCCAATTACTTTGCTACGAATTGATTATAATGGATCCAGAGGGTCCGGAGAAGAGTAACAGTAGTCGTACATTACCTTCAACTCCATTAAGGAGTCTTCCAGTTGTGGACGCATTTGCAACTTACTCTGCCCCTGTACCAGCACGACTACCAAGGTCTGATCTTTCAGGATTGATCCATCGATTTGATCGTCCAGACACTGCCCAACGGACTAATGTACTACCTGATGAAATATTTCAACTTCAGGATCACTTGGATGTACCTGAAACTTCTAAAAATGATTTTTTTTTACAGCAGATCAAACGAATCGTAGGACTGGATGCTAAACCATTGAAATCAGTCTCGAGACCTAATTCGAGATCAAAAGTTCCAAGGACTCCGAAAACTTCACATGGACGTTCAGCACTTGAACGATCCCCTTATGTGTCACCACGTAGGTTAACCCCCACCAGATTTGGTCTTCGAAAACGACGGAGAAGATCATCAATTGTGAATGGACATGTAATCTATGACACCAACTATTTGGGACCAATAACTATAAATTACTTAAGATTTTTCTGCCAGACACTGTTAGAAGAAGTGGAACGAGAAAAGGAAAGGGAAGCGATAATTTCTTCTACAATTGGTCCCCGATTATCAGTAACTTCTGACCCACATGTAAATCAAAATGTCTCTGATGTTCCATTGAATGCTCCTTCAGAATTTGACTATTCTTTGCCTCTTCCTAGCAGCGAAAATAAGTCATTATCCGATCAATCATTTGCAGAAATTCAGGAAATTGAATTAAACCCATTTCTTCAACCAACCGGAATCACTCCTCATCTGTTTCAAGATAAACCAAGAAATGCTGAAATATTGGAAAATACCTCAAAGCCAGCTTCTTACCTTGAGAGGATATTAGCAGCGCAAGCAAATAAAAATAAGAAAATTTCACACCAGAATCTACAAGAAGAAGCTTCTAATGAGGTTAATGAACTTGAAATAGAGACAGCAGAGCTTAGATTGAAATCAGCATCGCCTAAGACTCCCGCAAATAACCAACCAATGTCAGATTTAGTAATTGAGGATATCTCCCTCCAGAATTCTAATTTACTTGGTATAGAATCTAAAGAAACTGATAGACCTTTATTTTCCGATGTAAATGAAGCAAACAAATATCCTGATTATGGAGTAAATGAAATTGCAGACGAACATCGCCTCTCACCAATAGATATTAACAACATAGAAGATCATGAATTTGATTTAGATTTGGAAAATGATTCAATAATTCAGTATCAGTATGTCTTAGAAAGTGATGAAAAGACGAATAATAACGACGAGCTTCCTTCCCTTCTCGGTGAGTTTGGAACAGAAGAATTGCTTCGAGAGAAGGATCCTCCTTTTACTAAAGCACAGGATAGTCGTATATCCACTACATCGAAAAGAACAACTAATTCTTCTTCTTCTTCTTCTTCTCTTCCCATAACTATGATCAAGAATTTGATGAAAAAGGTCGTGAAATCTTCTTCAGTTGATGTGCAAAGTTCCAATACAATAAAACCACTACCTGCTGAAGTGTACGAATTTATAAATGAAATCTCTAATGAATTCATGGATGGAATTGTTTCTGATTTAGAGGAATATGCCTTGCATAGATCGCACAATAAATCACATCAGATTAACGTCCGGGATGTACTTTTGTACATGAAAAGAATAAAATTCATTCAGCGAAACAATTCTAATAACAAACAAGAAGAGATCAATGGTATTTCAAGACTAGCTCATGATTTCTTACCACTTGAACTTTTGATTGGGCTTGAAAATAACTTAACTGATGCAACTAAACCCAAAAGAACTGGTGTAGTCGAAAGAGAGATATTAGATGAGGACATTTCACAAGAGTCTGGCGATGACTTTGATCATTTGAATTCATTCAGTGAGTCTGAATAAATTAAGTGTATGTACTATAGTGTATAATTAGAATGTATTATAAAAATTTTATTTACAAGTATTCTGGTATAATACCTTCATGTGTAGCTGAGTACAAATTATACTTCAAAGGTTAGGTTGGTATTATCTCTTTGTTGGGACAATAAACGTTGCTTGTCTTTGACTACTTGAAATAATTCAAATATTGCTGCAGGAGTTACACCCTGAATTCTACGAGCTTGTCCAATGGTCTTTGGCTGAACAGTGTTCAATAAATGACAAACTTCATAAGAAATTTTCATCTTTCCATCATTATTATAGTCAAAATTTAACGGCAATAAGAGGTTTTCATCAGCAGCATAAGCTTTTATATGATGCTTTTCTCGTTTCATCCAAGGTTCATACATACTGTCGACATTGATACGATTAAGAAGTCTTCTGTTAGTGTTATCATAAAACGATGGAAGTGGTTTGTTTGTCAAATATTCGATCCTTGGAATTAAATCTTCAATAGAAATCCCTTTGTATGATAATACTTTCCATCCATTTGCCATAATATTGAATTGCATTGAAGGAACGTCATTAAGCGCGTTGTTCCATTTCGCTCCTGGTAAATCTATAGATTTTAAATGCTGTTTAATATCATTGAATTGATCTTGCTCTTCAATGAAACGATTGTACCTTGTTTGACCCACAACTCCAGCATCGTACCCTTTCTGAGTTAAACGTGTATCAGCATTGTCTGCTCGTATGGAAATTCTGAACTCGGATCGAGAAGTGAACATTCTATAAGGTTCTTCCACTCCTTTTGTGATTAAATCATCGATTAAAACTCCCAAATATCCGTCTGAACGTAACAAATTCAATGATGGCTTGTTCAAATAAGATAAACCTGCGTTGATTCCAGCAATACAACCTTGAGCTGCTGCCTCTTCGTATCCTGTAGTACCATTAATCTGACCCGCCAAAAAGAGTCCGTCAACCAATTTAGTTTCAAGGGTAATTTTCAATTCCCTTGGATCAACGTAATCGTATTCTACCCCATATCCTGGCTGAACCATTGTCACATTTTCACATCCTGGAATCATGCGTACCATTGCTGCCTGTATTTCTTCAGGCATTGTGCACGATATTCCATTAGGATAAACTAGGTCTGTATCCAAACCTTCTGGCTCTAACCAAACTAAATGGGAGTCCTTTTGAGGAAATTTAATAATTTTTGATTCAATTGACGGACAATATCTAGGACCTTTCACAGTTTCCCTTATGTGAATGGACTTATCTAAATTGTCAGATATAAGCTTATGCATTTCTGGAGTTGTTTTAGTCATGTGGCATTCAACTAATTGATCTGCTAAAGCAACATCATCATTCATGTACGACATAGGAGTAGGTGGATTTTCTGATGGTTGAGGTACAAGATTTGTATAATCTATGGTCTTTGAAGATAATCTTGGTGGAGTACCAGTCTTAAGACGACCCAATCTAAATCCAGCATCCTTTAATGTCTTTGATAATCCAAAGGTCGCTTCCTCTCCAATCCTACCAGCAGGATAAGCTTTTAAACCAATGTGAATCTCTCCTCCTAAGAAGGTTCCGGTAGTGATAACAACTTTCGAAGTTTGTAAGATATCTCCATTTTTCAAAATTACTCCCTTTACCTTGCCGAACTGTCTTCCTGAAGTATCACTTACGGAATTCATGGTTGGTTCGACAATTATATCTTCAACTTGACCTTCTAATACTTCTAAATTTGGATAGTTAAGAATTTCCCTTTGCATTTCCTCCAAATAGATTTTCCTATCTATTTGCGCTCTTGGTCCATGTACTGCTGCTCCTTTAGATAAATTTAGAGTTTTGAAATGAATCCCAGCTTTATCAGTAATTCTCGATGCTACCCCATCAAGTGCATCTACCTCTCTTAAAAGGGTACCCTTACCAACTCCACCCATGGAAGGGTTACAAGATGCTGTACCTATTTTCTTTATATCGGGTGTTATTAATGTTGTCTTTGATCCAGATCTCGCAGATCCAGTAGCAGCTTCACATCCAGCATGACCACCTCCTATCACCACTATAGGATGAAATGGTGCTTTTACTAATTGATTCTGAAGATCTGCATTGATCACAATCAGTCTACACAATTTAGGTATACCAACCTTGTTATTTCTCAAGCTTCGACTGAAATATAACATTTAATTCATACAAATAGTAATGAAAAGGTATTTTAATTGTCTTACTGCCTTTTTAAATTTTTTTTTTTTTTTTTTTTTGATGGAAACAAGTTTGCTACTCAGACATTTCATTCTCATGAACTCTTTATAACTTCTGTCGATTTTGTGTTCCCAAGTGAGAAAGTGTCTGCAATGCTCATCGGTTAGATCTATCAAAATGAACAAGTCAAATCGATGAGCAGTGGTTACTCGGTACATAAAATTAAAATAAACATGACAAAGGAACCTTTAGGTGATGATCTAGATGATGGTCTTGATTATGAAGTAGATTATTCAGCCACTGCAGGTGATGAAATTCCTCTGGGAGACTCAGAATTTGAAAATTTAAATGAAGATGATGATGGAAATGAAACAAAAAGTAATAGTAATAACCAGACTGGTACAACTTCTAATAAGAAAAGAAAGGCCTCTTCTAAGCTTCAACAGAAAAAGAAGCTTAAGATGGAAATGGACATGAATCAGAAGAAAGATCTTTCTTTAGAACTGTCTCCTGAATCAATAGCAGAGTTTGTAAATTCCAAAATACGTCAGAAGAATCCTGACCTCTCAGCATTGGAGCTTGGTGAATTATATCTAGATAAAAGTGTATTCAGAGCTACAGGAGATTATCAGGAAAACAGAAATTTGGACAATCTTGGTCCTTTCATTACTTCCAAGTTTAAAAATATGTTGCCAGGTGGAGAAAAGAAAAAGAATAAGAAGAGTAAAAAGAACTCTACTCAAGCTGAAGTCACAGAAGAAATAGAACAAGAACGTAAATTCATAGCCATTTTGTCGATGTCTGCCCTTCGTGCTTGTGATGTTCATCGTGCAACCAGAGATCTTGCTGGTTCATCTCTTAAATTAATAAACAAAAATAAAATCGATGTTGATTTGAAACTTGTTAAGACTACTCGTTCAAGGGTATTATGTTGTACTCCTGGGAGGTTAATCAAAGTACTTGCAACAGAAAATTCAGGTTTGGATCCAAATGAAATTAAAATTGTTATCCTTGACAATTCATACTTGGACCAGAAGAGTCAAAATACTTGGGATATTAAAGAGACTATGTCTGTTTTGAAAGACTTGACATCTACAGGCTCAAAGGTTTACCTTTATTAAAAATTTTGCATGGTAGACCTTGGATAGTATTCTCGTATAGAAGAATAAATGTATATTATAAGTTATTACAGTTCGTGTACCCTCTTTACCTTGCTTTCTATATTGAAATCAGCAATGGTAAATACAAGCCCTTATTGGTATTGTAGTAATCTGAAACTCCCTTCAAGATCGATTTTTGAATGTCAGACTCAATTGATGTCTCGTCACAAATACTTTGAATCATTGTATCCTTTGATGATGCAAATTGTAAGATATATGCAGCGTCTGCAAATATCTTCAATTTTTTCAGATTGTCCTCTTCCGACTTCAATTTTTCCGATAGTTTTGTTGCAATTTCAATTACCCATTTGTTTTTTAACTCCACAAATAACCCCTTGGTATGTTTATCAAAGAATAAATGACTTGCCTCATATCCTGAAGAAGAATTTATATACTTGGTGGACAAGTTGTACATTATTGAGGATAATTTGAAACTGCATCTTGTGGGAATAAGATCTTCTTCTTCATCTTCATACAGTATAGAATCAAATAATGAATTGAAAGACTTATCATTTTCCTCAATAGTTGGCAAAAATTTAATGATCTTTGAAAATATAGAAGTGCTCAAACTGTCAATCTTGTTTATGGTTAGACGACGCTCTGGAGTATCTGATTTGTTAAATAAATTGTCCTTCAATTGTATGATTATTCTTAAAAAAAAGTACCAAGAATCCAAAGACTCCGTATTCAGCTCTTTTTCATTCTCTTGGGAAAATTGGTCTATGCATAGGTTGATCCTTTTCCAAAATGTTTCATCAATTGAGATCTCAAGCTCTTTCAATTTTGCCTCAAATGAATCTTGAGCAAAGCTACCCCATGTGGTTGAAACTTTCCCTCTAAATGATAAGCTGTTTATAAGATAATCAGATTCATTGATTTTATAAAACCATCGATTAATATCTGTTATGATCGGCTCTCTGATGGAACCAGATATTGCAGAAACCTTTTCCAAATATTTATCAATATCGCTATCAAGAATGTCAATTAGCTCAGCTGAAAAGACTTGGTGGTTTACATTTTTGAAAGCAAACTGCTTCGAATGTTTAATGGTAGACAGGATTGTTTTCATATCTTCATCATCGCTAACTAATCTGTCAAAATATCCAGTGTATATGTAATTGATTTGAAGTGCCAAATAATTCAATAGTTCAATTAGTTTATCGTTCTTTACTAGCAAAGCTACAAAGGTCGAGCTCAGTTCTTCATCTAACAGGTTTTCTAACCTCCTTAATCCTCTTACAAATCCTTTGAAAGTTTCCACAACCGATTTAAGCTGTGAGGAATCTGCTCCATGTTGAATCAAAGTTTTTGTAAATTGGTAAACCAATTCAGAAAATTTTCCTAAATTAATTCTTGTTACTTCGGTAGATTCATCTTCTGTTACTGAGTATTCTGGGAATGATACTCTGTCTTTATCAAACCAGTTATGAAACCCAAGTATATCTGAAGCTTCCCATTCTTCCGTCAAAAGTTGTAATACTTTGGAGAATTTGGAATTAGATTCAGTTACATTACCTTCAGGTAGTATTCCAAAAAGACGTTCAAAAAAGGAATAGGTATTTTCAATGTATAAAAATATGTTTGAATAATTGATACGGGAAGTCGACTCCTTCCCTATATCAACATCAGCAAAAATGGATGCAAGGAAATTGTATCTCAACAGAGAAATACTCTCTGCAATCTTACTCATTGTGTCTAACTCAGGGTTGTTGCAATTGAGAATAATATAAGCTATGGTGTAATTTTCAATTGGAGATAGATTTTTGAAATGAGAATGAAGGAATATATCCTCTTCAACTACTTCTTCAATTTCTAATTCTTCCACAATTTCATCTTCTTCATCACCAAATTCTTCAAAATCATCATCTTCATCTTCAAAAGATGAAACTTTTACGCTGAAAATATTGTCAGCGCTTAAAGTCTTTTCAGATTTAGAAGAGCTGAAAGATGAAGATAGATTTCTATTATAACTCGAAATCTGATTTTCTATATATGAATTAAAGTTAATCTTAAGCGAGTGGAATCTCTCCCTTAATTCAGGGTCGGACAGTAATAGTTGTGGAAATATTTTTTCGATTGTATAGTAAAATTTAGCATAATGGATACAAATCGATGAATGTTTCAATGTACCAGAACAAAGTTTAAGATCAAAAGATATCAAACTATTACTTAGTAAATTTTTCAATATTGTTGGTTCAGTTCTGACTCTACTATCTTTTGCTTCTTGTGATCTAATAAAAGAACGAAATTTAGAATGAGGATCAGAACCTGAAAATGAAACAAATGTTGATTGTTGATACGAAAGGTCTGATATTTTCAGATCAATTGTGATTGTCTGTTTATACATATTATCAATATCTTCGGCAATGTCGATTAAATCCCGATATTTATTGCCAACAAGATTGTGAATATCAGTCTTTGCGATTGATATGTTTTCCTTATATTCCCTACTGAGCGATTGAATTTGTTTTATGGTAAGATGTTGAAATATATCATCAGCAGTAGTGTTTGAAGGATTCTTCCAAGTTGAACTTACAGCACTTGCATTGCTCAATCGCCTCTGTGATGAAGAATTGCCATTGTTTGATCCATTTCCATAACCAAGAATAGACATGTTTATGCTATTAGTTTGACAAAAGTAACTTATAAATGTATTAATAATAGTGTTTAAATGATCGTAAGAGAGAGAGGTTCTGTCCTTACATGGACTGAAAGTGAAAAATAATGTACTGCATGGAGTACGCTGGGTATCAAGATTCTTTTCTCTGCTGTCTGAACGAGACTTAGCATAGGCGTTGAGTACTTGAGGTGTAGGTACTTGAAGGCGGTATAGCGATAATATCAGTCGAAATTTCAGTCGAAATATCAATTGTAATATCAATTTGATAACATTTTTTCTTGTTAAGAATCACTTCAAATAAATAAAGGTACCAAATAGCTGTGTGTTAACTTCTCAAAGTATGACAATTGTGGTTGATTTTCAATTTTCGGTTGCAATTTTATTTATTTTCGGTGGCCATTTAACAGACGTTTGGAGTCAGATCAATGATTGCTTTTATTCTTAAAAAACACTCATTTACGTAACTATTTTTAGTCAAGACATTCTAATGATATAAAAAGGTCGATTCTGAACAAATGTATGGCTCCCATGCTTAATCAAACTTCCTTGTTCCTTTGAGCCTAGTGCTCTCCAATTGAATTTACCTCTTCTGTCGTTTTTGGTTGCAAGCGCGCTTATTCTCACCAGTTACCCAATTAGGCATCACTCGTCATGGATTCTATAATCAACAACTAGTCCTTTTCAAAAGTTCTTTTAGTTGATAGTTTACAAAAGGAATAAATTAGGCTCTTGATAGCTCTCCTTGCTCGATATCAAGAGATGGTGTCTAATGAAACACTGGTGGTACGAAGAACTCGGTCTAGAATGGGCTGTTATACATGTAGAAGTAGAAAGAAAAAATGTGACGAAAAACTGTACCCAATTTGTCAGAATTGCAAGATAAAAGGCTTAACATGTGAATGGCCCCAACAGAAACATCATCTAAGTAAGCTTCTTAAACAGGTTGTATACGTTGGAACCAATGAAAATCCTAAAAAAAAAAATATTGAGTATGCGATACCAAACCAAACTTCATTTTCTGTTCAAAAGCCGAATACTACAAGACGAATATCAGAAGATTCTAAGATAAAATCAGAAGATTACGTTAAAAAGAGAAGTTTAAGTGTCAGTCAAGCACCTTCATCGAAGAAATCCTATTTTTTAGAGAAAATTGAGCTCCAGGAGGATATAATAAACGACGTCATAGACGAAGAAGTCAATCTGGAGCCTCAGGAATATGATGAAATGGAGATATTTGAATTTTTAAATCCCGAATTTTTGCTGAGATGAAAGTCAGTTTTATCCAACTAAGGTAAACTGTTTGCATACAAAAGAACCAAAATAACCAAAAAAAAAAAAGCCATTTCAGAATTCTGACTTTGATAAAAGACAATATTTCATCGAACAATATGAATATATATCTTGTGCTATTAAAAGGAAGTCTTCCATTTCCAATCTACAGAGGCTATCGGAGCTGAAAAATTAAATATGTGCTTAACTCGAAAAGCTTAAACTTACTGAGATCTCAAAAGCAAACCAGAAAAAAAAAAATACTTTCTCCCTGTTTTCTAAATTCAGGGGTATTCATGAGCATGTTCAATTCTTAGTAAACTTGTTTTACTGTTTCTTTTTTAATAAATAGTCTTCTAATATATGATTCATTTCAGGTATCAAAAAGCTGATATCCTTTCTCTTTTTATTCCTTTCTTATGGGTGTGAGGATGTTTCCTCGCTCCTACTTTTTTTCTCTTCATCTACGCCGAAATCGGCGAACGTGTGTACACCAAACTCTCTTGGTTAGGAACATATGATATGTTTTCCTGCATTTTGTCTTCGAGATCCGGGTCAAACAGTTCATCTCTAGAGGTTTTATAACACTTCGTAATAATAAAAAACTCATCTTTACAGCTTTCTTATTAAAATTTGATTTTATCTTTTCTGTTTTTGGTTTTGCTGGTCTTAAAACAAACACAGAGTGTCCGCTATAAACGTTAGCTAAAGTTCCATTTGCATATTTTCATTATCTGAAGAATCTTTAAGTTGATATTCACGAATTGGATTTTTAGTTTTGACAATTTCCAAGACTCTATATTTTTTCCAACTTCTTAATTTTTGCAACTATTCAATTGATAATTGGAGCATTTCCATTAATATAACATCGTATTCGTATCAACGATGACTTCTCTTCATAATCCTGTGTCCGAGTCCTATTATCAAGATCCTTCGCCTTCTTATTATCATCCTCATACGACATCTGGTGCCGGCCAGATTCCTTCTCATATGCAATCAGCCAACTCGAATCTGTTGAATAACGGTAATATTGTTGGTAGTGGGGCCCAATCTTCTGGAATAATAAATTCAAACCATTCAGCTTATTATTCAGACCAAGCTCCTAATCAGCAGCAACAACAAATTCGAACAGATGGTGTTATGTTTGACAATCCTGGGTCTCCATCAGTGACCCAAACTAGTTCTTATTTCCATACTCCAGAATCAAGTGCTCAACCAAGCACCATACAAACTGCCGTTTCATCGATTCCTCAATCTCAAGTTACTGAACAGCCGTTTTATGTCAATGCAAAGCAATATCACCGAATTCTTAAAAGACGTATAGCAAGAGCCAAACTTGAAGAAAATTTAAAAATTGCCAGAACAAGGAAACCATACTTGCACGAATCAAGACATAAACATGCAATGAGAAGGCCCCGAGGTCAAGGTGGAAGATTTTTAACCGCAGCTGAAATTGCTGAAAAGGAACGATTGGAAAAATTACAAGAATTAGAAGATAAGCAAAAAAGTGACAATATAGAAAAGGATAACATAAAAACGGAAAATGATGAACTAAATTCTAATGCTTCTTCAAGTGGAGTTGATAATATTGACATATCGACACAAATAACAACAACTGCAGGGGTTGAATCAGTAAATACTGGAACTACTACAACTTCAACTAACACTTCAGAATCCCCTTCAGCCAATTCAGAGCCACCTATCAATGAAGATGACACGATATTTCAGAATTTAATTAATGAAAATGGAGAATGATAAATAGAATATATTGTTTTTAAGATGTTTCAGCTATTCAAAGGTGAACTTTTATATTTTTTTTTAAATAGAATCTGTATCATTTATAATTGAGATGTAAATTTTTTTTTTTTTTCCTTAGCAAAAAAGTCTGCAACTGTACCAGTAAAGGCTCCTATATTAATAAAAATACCTATAAAAAGCATTTAATGAAGTCATTAAGGTTTCTCCAAGAACGATAAGTTTTCTTTTCAACTTCAAAATCCAAGCTCTTTCAATGCCTTTTGACTATCTTCGTTCAACTGAGAGAAAATGGTAACATCAACTTTTCTCAAATTGATTGTCACTGCTTGTTTGATCGTATTGTGATCATTACTCTTTATATTTGGAAGTGAATCAAATGGTTTTAATTGTATTGATACAATTTTAGAAAAATTGGACCCAAATGACAGACTTTCTAAATCCAACTGATTAATTTGTACAAAATTTGCATTTGATTGTCCTCCCCCTATAGCAACATCAGTGGTGGCCTTTTGTAACCCTCCTAATGATGTTACATTTTTCAATAATTGTTCTATTGAAGGAATAATTAAATTATTATATTCACCTTTTGAAAATTGTGAGCTATTGATTATTTCCAGTAATCCCAAAGTAGCTATCTTCTTATCTTGTAAATTGGCATATGTAACCGATGTAGGTAATATAAATGAAGTGAAAATTTGACTGAATACTCCCTGCTGTACAGAATTGATAAAATTGATTGCAAAATCTGAATCAATTAATCCATTTGTTGAGGTGGATAATTCTTGATTTAATGGTATGCAAGCTAATGAAAAGATTAATAATACAAATCTCTTAACATATTTTTCAGTTCTAGAAGTTTTCAATCTAGTTAACAATAATATGGCAATTTGCTTGATGTAATTTTGTAAATAGGTTAATTGAACATTGTATAATATCCCTTCTAAAAGTTCAAATCCATAAGTATCATTAGCTCTTGAGGAAATTAATTTCTGGAATACTCCTAACAAAGGTGATAAACTTTGTTCACTTTCGGTGAAAGTAGTTGGGTCCTGCTTTAAAATTGAAATTAATAACCTTGTAATACCAGGAATATTCCCTCTATATTCCCAAACTGATGGAGAAAGTAATGGTTTAATAAGCTGTTTGTAAGCATCAGGTAATGGTTGAGAGTTGGGATATACTTCAAGCATAAAAGCTAGTATTTGAAAAGTATAAGGAACAAATTCTTGAACATCATCACCCAAAATTTGTAATAACGATGGTAAAATGATTTCTATTTGTTGCAGGGATGCACTTGGGGTGTTATATTTGGTTAACAACCCTAATGATTCAAAAATATAATGAGAGAATTTTGGATTTGAAGGATTTCTGGCAATAATCTTCAAAATTTTCAAAAGCTGATCAATCAATGTCAATCTAAACGATTGTTCTAATTTATCTTCTACTGTATTTAAAACTCTCATAATACATTTCATGAGAAATTCATTTTCTGAAAGCTTTTCAGGTGAAGAAGAATCCTGCTTAAGGATTAATTGGAATAAATGAGTTAAAAGATCAACAGAAAATGGTTCAATATCATCTTTTGAAAATATTGGCGAGTGATTTATGTCTGTGAAGCTGGTCATCGAAAGTAATTTGTCAATAGTAATTGCAGTATATGTATAAACCACCGGATTTGTATCTTGCAAATGAATGAATAACAAAGGGAAAGTTTCAATTAATTGATGTTTCGTTAACTGGTTTCTGAAAGTTAAAATATATTTAATTGTATCAGTTCTAATAATTGGATGAATTTGATTACTTGATTGTTGGTTATTTTTAATGTTATTGCTACTTATTATAAGATCAGTAGCAATGTTTTCAGAAAAGAATTTAACAACGTCAACCAACACATTAGTTGAAGTCACCCCAACGTTAGTAATTGACCCTTTTGCTGCTAATGAACTAAAAAGGTAAATTGCAATATCTTTATTTTTCCAATCAACATGCTTTAAAAACTCATTAACATATGACATCACAGTATTTGTAACTAATTCAGGGTTTACATCTTTCAATTCTTTTAAAAAGTCGGTAGCTGATTTTCTTCTAGTGTCAAAATCTGAACCTTCTAAATCAGATCGAACGTATTGAATAGGCTCATCTTCAAATACTTCTTCATCAATTTCTCTAAAATAAATATTTGGTAGTATAATTTTTTCAATAATTTCCTTTATTGAATTTTCATTATTAAATAATGATTGATATTGAGTCATTTTGGTGACCGAAGTTAAGAATGTTAATGATTTAACCACCAATAAATCAAATTTTTGTTGCTTTGTAACATAAGAATTTATCAATTTCCAAATGGTAGTAATAAAATTTTCAATTAATGGTTCAAAAATATCTGCATATCTACTGATATATAATGATACCAATTCAATTATAGAAGTTTTAATCTTTATTAAAATATCATCTTCTTCATCTTCATTTTTATCAGTTAGAAGTGGGGTTTCCAATATTAAATATTTATGCATTATTGTCATTCCATGATTCATATTATCTTCAAAAAATTCAGGAATATCTTGACAATTGAAATCATAATAAATTTGAACTAAAGTTAACAAATTTTCAAGTAATAAATTTAAAGTTGCAAGATTATTTTCAATTAAGGCAGCATCAATTTTTTCATCAACAGTTGTCAATAAAGCCATAAATGGTTGAGCAAATTTATCCAATACATGTTTAATTTCTAAGAAAAGCTCATCTGAACGAAATAATGGTCTCCATTTTTTAAATATTGAGTGTGCTACAATTAGAATTGCCTTATTGGCGACAAAATCTGTTAATGATAACTTACTCACTAACTCATCAATAAGTCCCTCCCATTGAAGAGGAAAATCTGACTCGGCAATAATTGAAATTGATTCACCAAGTTGAGTTTGTAATGTGTTTGGTAACTTGATCATAGTATCGACAATTTCTGCCTTAATATAATTGACATCATCGGGAGTAAATAAATGCTGTCCATCTTCATTTGCCCATTTCCTTCTAATTAAATTCTTGAAAAATACTGCACCAGCTTGACGAATCGGCAACGATAAATTTGTTGAAGAAATTACGTGAAGTAAAGTTATCGGGAAGCCTGGTTGAGATTCAATTGATTTTAATTGAGATTCTGCTTCTTTGGCATGTAGTGGAGAAAGTGAATGTTCTAAAACCACGGAAAGAGACTCCAACGTAGCCATCTTCTAGAATTGTTTTAAAAAAATAAAAGAATGCTGCTGTTATATATAAAAATAATTAGGATCTATCACAGATAAAACAAGAGATATCTTCAGTTCATCTTTTGTTATTATTCTCTTGGACTTTTAGATCAAACCAGTTTTTCAACTCTTCTGAAAGCCAGTGAGGAAAGTCACGTGGTGCGTAATCTTCGCCAAAGGGTAACCATGTATGTGATTGCATAGTATCTTTTAGCACTACTACTACTACTACTGCTGCTGCTGCTGCTACCACTAGCTCAACATCCAAGGTTACAATCGACAATTGCTGATTCTTTAATATTATTCATCAATATAGAATAACGGACACATCCGAAACTAAAAGATATAGTCTATAAAAACTCAGTGCTTCAGGAGGAAAACTGTCAAATAATTTAATTTTTGGTGGTAGGTAATTGCTGAGCATTTTCTTTCTGTTGCTGTTGCTTAGCAACGGCATAGACCAAACCAGCGGCAAATCCAACAAAGATGGAAGAAACAGACCAGAAATTAACCACAGCATCAAAGAAAATCAATCCTGATAACGCAATAGGTAATTTATTCAAAGCTCCAACCATTGAATAAGTAGTTGAAGAAGTGACACGAACACACCAAGCGGAACAATAAGAAATACCAACAGATGACATACCAGAGAAAATCATTGCAAGGATTGTAGAAGTTCTGTTTGCAGTAGGGAAATTCTTTTCAACGTTAATAGGAGACCAATCTTCAAAAATTAAAGAAGCAACTAGTAAAATTGGGATTGATAAAAGATTATTATAATACATAGTATCGAAATCTTTAAAATTGGTAAGCTTAATTCTCTTTCTCATGAAAAGAATAAAAGAAGCAGTTGCAAAACAATTAATAGTCATCCAAAGATATCCAAAATAAAGAGAAATGGTATCATCAGCAGTTTTAGCAGCAGCAGAATCACCATAACAAGCAATAATTGAAGAAAGAACCATCATTAAAAATGAACCTAAAGCCATGGTAGTAACTTTACCACCAAACCATATAACTTCACCATAAGCAATAAGAATAATCGTCAAATTCTTAAAAATAGTATATACTGGGATTGATAAGAATTGAAGTGCCTTTGAACCAGTATAGATCATTGCTACCAATAAGAATGCAATTGGAGACCATTTTTTAGCTTCATCTTTATTGAATTGACGATAAGTAATGACTCCTAAACCTTTAAGAGTAGCGATAGTAAAGATACAAACGGTGGATTGAACTGCCAATAAGAAAAAATTTAAATTAAATGAGTAACCCAGTAACACGTACTTGTTTGTTACAGTCATAAGAATGGACGCCAAACAATATGAGACGATGGACAACGGTCCATTATTAGCGAGACTTTCCATGTTGAAGATTTGTTTAAACTTATGTGGATTCCTGGTAAAATATATTAATTGTCCTATAAGATATAACACTAATAATCCCATTCACAGAACAAGAAAAAAAAAGGAAGTGATCAAAGAAAAGAACTCAACCTCAAAAAAAAAAAAAAAATCTTTTGGAAACGTGAACCTGAGCGACTTTGGGCCAGCGAAGTAAGTGAGAAGACGCGAAAATGCAACGGAAAATATTCAAAATTGAGGGCTGCGTTTACACAAAATCGCCATTGATCAGAAAAATTTTAGATAGCGATCGGAAAAATAATATGTGGTAGTATCGATATCAACAAACATAGATAGATGATATGTTTTTTTTGCTTTCATTTCAATTGAAAATTGATTTAATAATTGGGTAATGTTTGGAAGTGACTGATGGTTAACCTTGAGCTAACTTTTTTTGAATTTTTTCTGGAATCTTTTGGGTTTATTTCGGACTATTGTTCTCCTATAATTGAACCAAACTTCCCGATAAAGAGTCGCGTTGACTTGGAATTGTTTTCTGATCTGATTCAGAAAATACGAAAGACGCAAGATAAAAACATCAACGTTCAGCAAACACCTTCGCGTCTGATCAACTCCCTGTTTATGTAAATGTAGGCACTGAGTAACTTTGGAGTCAGTACCAACGATTGTAGTAGCTGATTGTACCAACTAGTTGTACTAACTGATTGAACTAACTAATTGAACTAACCGAGCGCACCAACTGTTTTACACCAACTGCTACCCCCTGCTACACCAACTAATATTCTTCACTTTACAATTCCCCAATTCTCAAATTCTTCTTTGCCTTATAATTAATTCATTACTCCCCTACAAACTTCTCTATTCTATGCAATTTCATTAAGAAATGGGTACTGTAAAAAAAAATAACCCTTACTCTAAGTCTATATATTTTATAACAAGTCATATTAATATGACCACAACTGGTAGTATCATCTATTGATTTTGGTTATAATCTCCTGAGTTATACATGCTTATATCAACTTCTGCCTTCACATCGACTGCATCTTGAGAATCTATACATGCATCAATTGATAATCCGTGCGATGCTTGAGTTCTTAATCTTTGATTTTGAGCTCTAATCTTTTCAAGTTCTTGTAAATAACTATCTTCAACTCCTGTGACATATTCTCCTGTAAATACACCAACTTCAAAATTTTCAATACCTGGACCAGTACAACAACTAACAAGGTCTGATAAATCTTGATATATGACTTTATCAGCACCAATTGTTTCAGCTATTTCTTGTTCATTTCTATCGTAAGCAACTAAAGCCTTTGTATCTGCTAAATCAATTCCATAAATATGATTATATCTAATAGGAGGAGCACAAGATGCAAAATATACGTTTTTAGCTCCTGCTTCTCTTGCCATTGCAACAATCTCTTTTGAAGTAGTACCTCTTACAATCGAGTCATCAACAAGTAAAACACTACGACCTTTAAATTCTGATTCCATCGCATTAAGTTTACGACGAACTGAAGATCGACGTTCTTTTTGATCTGGCATAATAAATGTTCTACCAACGTAACGATTTTTAACAAAACCTTCACGATATGGTAAAGCCAATTTAAGAGCACATTGTGAAGCTGAAGTACGAGCAGTGTCTGGAACAGGAATCACAACATCAATTTCTTTAGAAATATCTTTCAAAGTAGTATTGAAAGACTTGATGATTTTATCTGCTAATTTATTACCCATTTCAAGTCTAGAATGATAAACTGAGATTCCATCTAAAACAGAATCTGGTCTTGCAAAATAGACATATTCAAAAATGTCTGGTGCAAATATACTAGGCTTAAGAACTTGACGAAACTCAGGTTCGGAACCATCTTTTAATATAATCACTGCTTCACCAGGTTTAACATCACGGAAATTTTGAAATCCATGAGCTTTTAAAACAACTGACTCTGATGCTAACATATAATCTTTGGCACCATCCGCATTGATCCTTTCTCCAAATAATAAAGGACGAATACCATTTGAATCTCTAAATCCAATAATACCATACCCTGCTAACATAACTATACAAGCATAAGCTCCTCTGATCTTTTCCATAGTACCAGTTAAAGCCAGAAATAAATCTTGATTATTAACACGAGATTTATGAGATTTTTCCAACTCAGCTGCAAACATATTGATTAATAATTCTGAATCTGAATCGGTGTTAATATGTCTATGAACAACCTCATCTAAATATTTCCTTAATTCTACAGAATTAACCAAATTCCCGTTATGAGAAAGCGATATCCCATAAGGAGAGTTGACATAAAATGGTTGAGCTTCACTTCCTGCTGAAGATCCAGCAGTTGGATAACGTAAATGACTAATACCCATATTACCAATTAAACTATTCATTCTTTGTTGAGTGAATACATCTCTAGCCATACCATTACCTTTACATTGGTAAAAACGCCCTCTATTACCACAAGTAACTATACCTGCAGCGTCTTGACCTCTATGTTGTAAGAACATAGCACCCTCAAAGAGTTCTCCAGCAACATTTTGCTGTTGATTAGCAAGAACTATACCTAGGATTCCGCACATTGCAAAAGTTTATAAGCCAATAATTCTACTAGATAAATGATCAAAACCAATGATATACCGTGATAACTATCTCGGATAAAAAGAGTGTTACGATTGATGTAGGTGTATTGACGAACGAACTTGAACAAAGAAGAGCCAGAAAAAATCAAGAAAAGGAAAAGGAAGAGGAAAAGGAAATCCAAAGATGGAAAAAAAAAAATTAACCGTTTGGTTTGTCACTTGAGAAGACCAATGTAGTTCGAGCCCCACTCAAGCAGAAATTGGAACTTCTACGATGAACTTCATCAATCAAATCCAGAGTCAGTTAATAAAAATTTTCAAGAAGTCCTGTACATAGGACAAAAATCAAGAAATTTTCTTTTCAAAGATTATCACGTGAAAACCTATAAAGAAAGGAAATAGATATAGAAATCGTTCTCTACGTAAGGTCTTTACATAGCATTGTATTTATTGACTAGATTAGTAAAAATGATTTATGGATAAAGGTTTGGTTGGATTTGTTTTGTTAGTAGTCAACTTCAGCTATGTAAATTTTTTTTAGTTCTTTTTCTTTTTTTTTTTTTGGCTTTGTTCTCTTTTTTTTTTAGGTTTTCTTGTTTAATCTAAGTATATCATTCCACTTCATGAGAGTTAGGCTGGCTTCATAGTATGAAAAGTGCTCAGTTTGTGAGTGAAGTGTTTGGTAGATATTTCTGCTGAGTATTTAAGACTTTTTAAATCTTTTTTGATATCTTTCAACAAGTAGCACTCTATTAGTTCTAAATGTATCAATTTTACCAATAGGTTTCAAATAATAGTAATAATCGTAATAGTCGTAATAGTTATCATATAGTGGTAGGAATATTGATTTGTAAATAGTTACAATATAGTATTGAATTAGCTTTTTTTTTCTTTTTCTTTTCCCTTTCACACTTTGTTTCAGTCACTTTTTATATCTAATGAATCATCAAATTGTTTTCATCTCATGTTGGATCTTTACTTCAATTTTTGTATTTCTCTTTTTTTTTTGGCTTTTTTGGATTTTTTTTTAACTTCCGAAGATCATTGGAACTCGTCTTATTTGTATTGTGGTTGGGATTGTTGCACTTGTTGGATAGGTTGCTGTTGTTGTTGATACTGTGCATATTGTGGGTGTACATATTGAGGTGGTATTTGTTGAAATTGAGGAGGATAGGGGCCATTAGGATAGCCTTGTATTGGTTGTTGTTGATTTGGAGGTATTATTTGCTGTGGTGGAAGTTGCTGATGTTGTTGTTGATGTTGTTGTTGTGGTTGTTGCTGTTGCTGTGGTTGTTGCTGTTGCTGTTGCTGTGGTTGCTGCTGTTGTAAAGGTGCTGATTGTTGTTGTGGTTGGCCCTGAGGAGCTGTTTGAGGTGGTTGTTTACCATCAAGTTCAGGTTGGCCATGATAAGCATATCCCTTAACTTGGGTTTCATTTCCCTTAGGTAACTGATCAATCTTGAATGGTCTTGGTACTGCTTCTTCATTATCAGCAACATATAAGCTTCTATCAATATTTGCTGGAATAGGTTTAATCTCGGTACCTAACTCTTGCTCGATTTTGTACATATTATAACGATCATTCCAGCTCATTAAATTAATCGCCAAACCTAAATGACCAAATCTACCAGAACGACCAATTCTGTGTAAATAAGTTTCGGCAGTCTTTGGAAAGTCGAAATTAACAACTACGTTGACTGCTTGAATATCAATACCCCTTGTTAATAAGTCTGAACAGACTAAGTTACGAACTTTTCCTTGTCTAAATTCATGGAACACTTTATTTCTTGCTTGTTGTGGCATTTTAGCGTGTGAATAATAACACGAGTAGCCTAGTTCAGTAATTTTTTTAGCTAATAATTCAACTCTATTTGTTGAATTACAAAAAATAATCGATTGATTGATTTGTAATTTGCTGAATAAAGTATTCAAACAATGTAACTTTTGTTTTTCTTCAACAAAAGCATAAAATTGACTTATACCTCTCAAGGTCAATTCATCCATTAAATTAATTTCGTATGGTTTATTCAAATGTTCGTCCATAAATGATTTCACTGCCAATGGGAAGGTTGCAGAAAATAATAAAGACTGTCTATTTTTTGGGAAAAATTCTAAAATTTGTTCAATAATTCCTTTGAACTCTCTTGATAACATTTTATCGGCTTCATCCATGACAAACATAGGACATTCTGAAAAATCTGCAATATTTCTCAGAGCAAGATCTAATACTCTTCCTAAAGTACCAACTAAAACATGAACTGGGTCTTTTAATCTAATTACATCATCTCTTAATGATGTACCACCAGTTGTAACCATACATTGAATTCCTAAATGTTTTCCTAAAGTTCTAACGACTTGACTAGTTTGCAATGCTAATTCTCTTGTTGGCACTAAAATAAGTGCTTGAATTTTATTAACTTTAGGTTTGATTTGTTGTAAACATGGAATTACAAAAGAAGCTGTTTTCCCAGTACCATTTTTTGCTCTAGCTAAAATATCTCTTCCAGCAAGTGCCATTGGAATAGATTCTTCTTGAATTGGTGAAGGTTTTTCGAATCCTGCTTCGAAAATTCCCATTAATAATTCTCTTTTCAAATTGAAATCTTCAAATGATTTACCCTTTGTATTTAAAACATCCTCCGTTTGAGGTCTACTGTCTTTGACAGGAATATTTAAACTCTGCTTCCAATTATCGCTAAAAAAAAAATATTGTTAGTAAATGAATTGAATGAATCAGTAAGTCCAAAAAAAATGAAAATAGATTGCCACTCTTGTTGGCCATTTTCAGCTGGACTTTGGCTCGTGATTAATACATACCTGTTGGACATTGTGTGTGAAGATTGACTAATTGATTAGCTGTTATTTAACTGTAAGTCTTAAGTTGACCTTGCTATAAAAAAAAATTGTAACCCAAGGAATATAAGATGAATATGTGTCTGATTTGTAGTTTATAAAAGATTCTTCAGTGTGTATAAGACGTATACATATATATATATATGAGTAAATATACTTTTTAAAATAATAGTTTAACGCTGATGAAAAGACACTTGAAGTGATCGGATAGTTTATGGTTGAATGGTGGAGGAGTATCAAATTGAATTGATTGGCAAAGTTGTCTAAAACTCAATGGATGAAATGGAGTTTGGGCTTGGACACGTAGTTACCCGGCGCGAGAATGTTTGCGATTTGACGATGTGAGTGTGAGAAGAAGAAAGAAGAAGATAGAGCAGCTCAGAGACGATTTCTATCGCTATAACTATGAATTCGTATTACGATCTTTACCAATTTTTAAAACAAAAAACTAAATTGCTTGCTTGATAAATTGGAGGCAATATAGATCTTTGGATCTACTTGAAATGGATAATATCAAATCAATTACAATGTTGCACATTTCTGTTTGTCTGTGAAGTCTTTTATTACTATGGTGTTCTGAACCTGCATGCTTGCAAGGAACCTTGTTCTATCCTACAGACCCTGCCCCAAATATCTTCTATTACCCTTTAATACCCTGTCCCTAAATCCGCCAAAAGGAAAAAAAAATTTATTCTAGATCTTTATCATGTTTGCTTATGAATTCTGCTATTCTAGTGTCAATTTCGGCTGCCAATAGTTTCTGCTTCATACCTTTCATTATCTCTCCATTAGTTACCTCTAATAGTAAATTCTGCAGTTTAAGCTCTTCCATACTGAGGTTGAAAGGGAAAATACACTCTTCATTAGTACAAGCAATAATTGCTAATTGAGGTTGAAGAAGGTGTTGTCGAAGACAAGTACCACAAATGGGACAATGCACATCAATAACCATCACTTAAATTTATTATTCTTCTTCTTCTTCCTCTTCTTCTTCCTCCCAAATCTAATTTTCTTTGGTTCAATACATCCCATCTCTTCACATCTCATTTCGGGGGGTGCATACAGTTCGAAACATAATCTCATGAATCTTTAAGAGAAGTTCCTGGTCCACCACTTTAAATCAAATATTTAATTTAAGTGGGAAGTAGATCTGGTATATCGTGACATTAGCCGACCGTCAAAATATCGAAAAACATGAGACTATCAGAAGAAACCATCTCTCAGCTTCAGCTGAATCCTTCATTAATTAGAAATATATGTATTCTAGCACATGTGGATCATGGCAAAACCAGTTTAAGTGATTCACTACTAGCAACCAATGGAATAATTTCCCAAAGAATGGCAGGGAAGGTAAGGTACTTAGATTCACGTGAAGATGAACAATCTAGAGGTATAACTATGGAAGCATCAGCTATATCTCTTTATTTTAAGGTGATGAGACAATTAGCTGGAGAGACTACTCCAATCACTAGCGAATATCTAATCAATCTTATTGATTCACCTGGGCATATTGATTTTTCTTCAGAAGTATCGACAGCCTCAAGACTTTGTGATGGTGCGGTGGTTATTGTAGACGTTATTGAAGGTGTTTGCTCTCAGACAGTGAATGTCTTGAGGCAATGTTGGGTTGATAAATTGAAACCAATTCTTGTAATTAACAAAATCGATAGGTTGATCGTTGAATGGAAATTGTCTCCATTGGAAGCATATCATCATTTATCTCGAGTTATTGAGCAAGTAAATTCTGTTATTGGTTCTTTCTTTGCTGGTGAGCGAATGGAAGATGATTTAATTTGGAGAGAGAGTGGTTCAACTGAAGAATATGTCGAAAAAGATGATGATGACATTTATTTCTCTCCTGAAAAAAACAATGTCATATTTACTTCAGCCATGGATGGTTGGGGATTTTCGATTAATACTTTTGCCAAAGTATATGCTGCAAAATTAGGTTTCTCTCATAAAGTATTGACCAAGACTTTATGGGGAGACTTCTTCCTTGATATGAAAAATAAGAAAATTATTCCTGGAAAGAAATTGAAAAATAAAAATAGTAAACCACTTTTCGTCTCAATGATTTTAGAACAAATTTGGGCAGTTTATGAATATTGCGTCATAGAAAGAGATCAAGTAAAATTGGAGAATATGATTGAAAAACTAGGAGCAAAAGTGGGTCCTAGAGACTTAAGATCGAAGGATTACAAGAATTTACTTAATTTGGTTATGTCCCAATGGTTACCATTAAGTCATGCATTATTGGGTTCGGTCATTGATAAGTTACCAAGTCCAATTGATTCTCAAAATGAGAGAATGGATAAAATTCTTGAAGAAAGTGTCTACAAAATTAGAGGCGAATCCATAGATTCTGAAAGTATCGATAAATCTTTAGTAAAGTCTTTGCATGAATGTAATTCTTCATCTCCAGAGATTAATACCATTGCTTATGTTTCTAAAATGATATCTGTTCCTGATGAAGAGCTTCCAAAAGAGAAATCAGACCTTGAAGATAAAGCAGACGAGTCTGCCGAGCAATTATTAGAGAGATCTAGAAAAGTAAGGGAGCTTGCCAAAAAGGCGTCTGATGCTGCAGCTTTGTTGGCGGACGAGAAAATTAATCAAAATGACTTTGAAGTGATTCCATTATCTTCTAAAGACCCATTTGAATGGGAGGTTGAAGACGAAGACTTTGAGAGTTTAATGGCTGACACTGATGAACCAATAACTCCCGAGACTTTAATTGCATTCACGAGAATTTTTTCTGGTAGTTTAACCAAAGGTCAAAAGGTAACTGTAATTGGGCCCAAATATGATCCTTCAACATCAAATTCCGAAGAGCCAAACATCAAACAAATAACAAAAGAAGTTGAAATTAAGGACTTATTTCTCATTATGGGTAGAGAATTTGTTAGAATGCATTCAGTACCAGCAGGTAACATTGTGGGAGTGGTCGGATTGGAAGACATTCCTTTGAAAAATGCAACTTTATGTTCCAGCCACCATGATATTACCAAGCCATATTTAAATTTGGCTTCTACTTCCACTTTAATTCATAATAAGCCAATTTTGAAAGTAGCAATAGAGCCAAAGAATCCTAGTAAATTGGGAAGACTTGAAACCGGATTAACAAAATTAGCCCATGCAGATCCTGTTTTAGAATGGTACATAGATGATGACTCTGGAGAACTTATTATGTGTGTGGCAGGTGAACTTCATTTAGAAAGATGTTTAAAAGATTTGGAGGAAAGGTTTGCCAAGGGATGTGAAGTATCTGTTAAAGAACCAGTAATTCCGTTTAGAGAAGGTATTACAGGCCAACTTGGAAACAATATTGAAGACGACGATGATGAAGAGGAGTATAATGAGAATGAAGAAAACATTCTTGGGGGAATAAAACTTGAATTTGAAGTCTATTCTCTTCCAGAGAAAGTAATTCTGTTCTTAACTGAAAATGAAAGTAAAATCTCCGATACAATTCATGGTAAGGGAGAAACTTCTAAATTTAAAGAATCGCTTATGAGTCTATTAAAGGAAGATGATATCGATACTATTTTAAGAGATACTAAATTGAAAAATGTTGAAGCACTTGTTTCTCATATCATTAGTTTTGGCCCTAAGCTTGTAGGTCCAAACATATTGGTCGAATCAACCGATGGTCTGAACTTTAGCAGAATTTTTGATGAACAAAAAGCTCCCCAGAAGTTCAAATATGCTGCTAATGTGTTAAATGGATTTCAATTAGCAACCAATGAGGGACCACTTGCATCTGAGCAGCTTATAGGTGTCCTCGTAGTTGTATCGGTGGTTGAGAATGATTCACCAGAAGATGAAGGTGATAACATCCCAGTGAATTTAGCAGGTAAGATTATCACTAGGACCAGGGATTTGATACATGAGAGCTTTTTAAAGAAAGGTCCAAGATTATATTTGGCAATGTACACCTGTGATATTCAAGCAACTGCTGAAGTTTTAGGGAAAGTATATGCAGTCGTTCAAAAGAAAGGTGGCTCTATAATATCAGAAGAAATGAAAGAAGGAACGCCATTTTTCACTATCGAAGCAAGAATTCCAGTCATTGAAGCGTTTGGTTTTTCAGATGATATTAGAAAAAAGACTTCTGGAGCTGCTAGTCCTCAGCTTGTGTTTGATGGTTTTGACATGTTAGATATTGATCCATTCTGGGTACCTCACACAGAAGAAGAATTGGAGAAATTGGGAGAATTTGCTGAACGTGAGAACATTGCAAGGAGGTACATGAACGGTATTAGAAGACGTAAGGGTTTATTTATAGACGAGAAGGTTGTTCAAAATGCAGAAAAGCAGAGAACGTTGAAGAAAGACTAGTTCTACATATGAAGGTATGGGACTCACCGCGAAACTTAGGGGAGCCTTGGACGCTCCGCTGGCCGCTGCTCGCGGAGAGCCACTGCGTGGAGCCTGGCTCGCTGCGCTCGAGTTCTGAGGCTTCCCGTAGGGAACAGCTCTCCGCAGGAGTCTCCATGAAATGGCCATAGCGGAGCGGACAAAGACACCCCAGTCTCCCAATACTGAGACTGTGGCCAAGATTGAGACCTTCAAGACGATTGAGGAATTCTAGAAACAACATTTCACATCTGTATGTATGAACATACGTATAAATATATATAATAATCTAGATATAGTATATTTTCAAGACCGAATAATGACAAAATCCAGTCGAATGTAACCGTTTAATGCTGCTGAAGAAGCTTGTAATCGGACCCCAATCTCAAAATTTCATATTAAAATACTCTACTACGGAGTAATTTTGTGTAACATTAGTGAATTTTTTGATACCATTACTGTTATGCTACAGAATTGTAAGGTAAGTTCCAGTAAGTTACATGAAAACTTAAGAAATAGATTTATTTGTCATGGAAAGTAGTGATACTCTCAGAGGTGATAGAGCTCGAATAGCCACTAATGGGAGTAATACCACAATACCGAGCTCTAATACAGAAGAACCGGGTCAAACACCAACTGGAAATAGCACCAAGTCTTGCAACTTACAAGGTCGAGATAGGACAAGTTCAGAAGATCGAATTGGAACTGATCACATCTCTAATAAATACAAGACCAAACCAGACCCACAGAGCCTTTTTGACTCTGTGTCCAAGCATTATGACTCGTGGCTGCAAGCTATAAGCAAGCAATTTGAAGATGAAGAAAACTTTCTGCCATTCCCAAAGGAAGGCGAACCATCCATAAGGCATAATAATTCCAAACCAATATTCGACTATAGCCTTTTAGAAGCATTGGAAAAGACTTCCACGGGATTTCCACGAGATCTGGAAGAATTTTGTAAAGTACTTGGAAAAGTGGCTGAATCCACGATATCATCTTCTAGTTCATTAAATAAACCTCAACCTCAGAAACCTGAAACTGCTAATAGTAATAGTTTACAAAAGTCTCAAGTACAAAATGGAATAGAATCCATATCAAGAGAGTTGTCAGAGGACACATTTGATAAAAATTCACTTTTACAAGAGTCAGAATTGAATTTTCTTCAGGATAAAATCGTTGGAATATTTAAGTCAAATTACATGAACTCTAAAGCTGGGATTTCACTTTATGATACAAAAGATGAGGAAGGATTACATGAAGGGAATTCTAAATTAGTACACGACGAATTGTTTCAAGATGGTGATCATTATGATCAAGAAGATTATGATATTGATGAAATACAAGACTCTATGTTTCATGATTATCGTCCTACTCATCATATAGAGGTGGAACTTAACACCAGCGGAAATGCTGAAGGGTCTACAAGGACTGTTTTTAACAACAAATATGATTTTGAAGATGACCTGGGTGAACCATCTTGTGAATTTACTTTTGAATACGATGGTAATGGGAAGCTTATACCTACTCATAATAATGTTGAGGAGAAACTTCGACTCATGAGTCTTCAATCTAGAATGAAAAATGGACGAATAATGGACCTGCTGTCACTGTTGCAACAAGTGGATCAGCTCCTCAATGAAGGACAATCATCAAGTAAAAAGAAAAAGAAAAAGAAGAAAGGTGGAGCTCAAAATCTTCCAGAGCAACTTCAAGATCTAAACCAAAATGTTCCTCAACAATCATTCCAACCATTATCTCCAACTCTGGATCGATATACTACATGCTGTTCATTTTGTGAATATGAAATGATATACGGAAAGAAACCAGTACAGATGATGAAATGGTTTGACCAGAAAATGAGGAACGAATATCCAAGAAGGGAAGGCATTCGAAAGAACTTGGAAAAAGCTAAACAGAATGCACTTAATAAACGAAGAGAAGGCAACTGTCGTCCGTCTCTGCAACAGCAACAACCTCAACCTCAGCCTCAATTTCAACCGCAACCTCAACTACAACCTCTACTACAAAAACAACAACAACAAACTGAAGAGTTGCAGCATCAAAGTGGTGGAGAGTTGTCCAGAAACGCTCAAGCTCCGCATCAAAATCAAGCTCCATCAAATGAATAATGGATGGGTTTTAGAAGTTCTACAAAGTCTCTTATGTGTAAGTACTCTCACTGATTTAAGCGGTGCTGAATTACCCAAATGTTGTGCTCAATACTAATTCCAATCATATCTTGAAACTCTTTTCAAAGATTTGTTACCTTGTCTTGTAATGTACTGAAAAATCTCAAAAGGGTAATTTTCAAACCACAGAAAATAAGAACTATAGAGGTCGCAATGTTGTAACCTCGCAATTGAAATTATCTCCGCATTGCGGTAATAAATAGAGCATCCGCAATTCTAATTAATCATTTCCATATACAAGCCCTCCCTTTATCATAGTTTAGAAACATTTCGCATGTATATAAATTAGTATATATATACCAATAAATATTTATTTGCCTCTCTCTTTTTCTATCAGTATATCAATTCAATATCTTATCTAATATGTTTAAATCAAATAGAACTCCATCAACTCAAAATCTCACCACTACAACGTGGATCTATACCCCACAAAATGATGGATTTGATACTATCAAGGGTTGGCGTAAAACCTTTGTAGATTCAAATAATAACCCTATTATCAAACTTGATTCAGATATTTTAGATTTGAGTAGATGGAAATATTATCAAGAGGTTCCTATCATTGATCATTCAATCTCAAAAGAAGTATCAGAACTTGGTTCATCATTACATTCTAAAGATAATTCATCCGAATCGTTGTTGAATAAATTCGGTGATGAAGATGATGATAGTGGAAGTATTATATGACTAACTAAGAAGCTTTTCTTTCTGTTACAGGTATATACCTACGGGGTGATAATGAATCTAACGAAACTTTTAAAATAGAAATGTAGTAGCTGTTAAATTTTCAATAAAATGAACTTCTATCTGCTCCCTGGTTCCCAATTTTTTCTTTTCTGTTCATTTTTTGTTTTTGTTTTTGTTTTTCTTGATTTGGTTGATATTCAATTTTGATGGCTCAACTATTGATTTCCGTCATCTGCATCAGTTTTAACTCCAATGAATGAAATAGCTTTTCGTGCTTCCATAACTTTGCTTTTTAATAGCAGCGTTTTATCAAAATCCCAAGTTTTTTCTGGTGATATTTGACGGATATCATCTCCAGAACGTTCTAATCTTTGATATTCTTGACGAATTTTTTGCAATTTAATCATTTCAATTGGATTTCCTTGGCCAGAGGTAATAATAATAGCAGTATTTGAAGGAATCTCATTATAAACTAATTCTAATCTATCATTCAACCTTTGTAATAGATTACTTTTGCATGTACTACTAGTCTCTTTATTTTCTTCAGTGGAAATTAAACCTCCATAGTTCGATGGTATGGTACACCAACCTCTACAAAGTTCCAATTCTCTAAATCTTAAGATTGCAAGATCATAGTTCGATTTGAAGCTATTTTTAAAAGTCTCCACTAGTTGATCATCATCAGTGACTTTCTTCCTTGTTGTATAATAATCACAGTCTTCCTTTTGCGTATTAATCCAATTCAGATCGGAGGCATAATCAATAACTAGAGATCTGATTGGAGCTTTAGAATCCTTATTTAAACGTTTAAATATAGACATTTCCGTTATATTGGTTCCAAAATGCATACCTTCTTGAAGCTTTAGTTTAACAAGATCCATGCAAGTCTCAGCATCTTCAATTGAAGAATGACCAGAATTATCACTTTCTCCTTTCTGAATATTTCTATTCAAATGCTTCTCAGCTAACCATCTAAGAGAAGGTCGAGAAGGTGGTCCCCTTGGATGTTCATAAATCAAAGCTGTGTCTATAATCTTGGGATGCTTAATATTTAAAACTTTCAAATCTGACTCCAAAGAATGACCAATAAGTATGTCATCACTTGAAATGATTTTGAGGAATTCTTTTTGAATATCTTCCAAAGTAGTAGTAACTCCTTCTAATTTTTCGGGAGTTATTCCTGAATATTTTGTTACGTAGTCAATAATTTCTACTTGTGGTTTCACTAATTTATCAAGTATTACATCACCTTGGAAGTTTGTAATAGAAATTCTTGTTAAAACTGGACCAGATTCAGCCTTACAAAACTCACAATCTAAAGCAAATGTGTGAGACCCTTCGTGCTCAAATTTCACTGTTTCTATAAATCCACCATAATTATCTTCATCTGTAGCTTCTTCATTAGATTTCGGTTTATCAACTTCATCCTTGGGAACTATATCACTATGAATAGGATAATCGTAGGTTAGCATTTTGTCATAATCTAATAGGAGGTCCAATAAGGTGATCTTTTTAGCTTTCAGCTTTTTTATTATATCATCTCTGTCATGCAGTGACAACTTCGTATGAGTGAATGCTTCATATGGCAGGTAAACATATTCTTTAGAACCTGGTGACCTTGATGTTACAACATGCTCGAAATTTTTATAAAAAAAAGATAACTCTGGAATGTTTTTAAGAGTAGCTAGTTTTGAAAATTTATCTTTTGAATTTTCATTTTGAAAATCTTCTGCTTCTAGGCCCGGAATAAAGCATACTACCACTTTCTTTATTGCTTCTGGTCGGAGCACTTTTATCCACTTCAACATTATTTTACTGTTGCTTTCCAAAATAAATAAAGACAATTCTTGCAATTGTTGTATAGTCAAAGATTTTTTTGGTTCTTCTGAAAAATTATATTCAAATCCTGGAGTTTCGCTAAGCTTTTTCAATTTTCTCTTATGAATCTTTTCTTTAGGCTTCGAGTTATTCGATGTGATAGACTGTACGGAAGAACGCCTTCTTTTAGAAGTTCTGTCTTGCGTGTTTTTTTGAATTACACCGTTTAATTCACTGGCATCATGTTCCGCCGATTTATCATCGTTCTCTTGGAACTCTATCACTGAGTCTCTTCTCGGTATATTCTCAGCCAGAAGAGATTGGACGACTTGGAGTCGCGCATCTATGGAGCCTGGATCTCCAGAATCATTGATTGAAATAGATAGTCTGGCGGTATTCACCGATAATGGATCCTCCAGTTCATTGGTAGTCATCTTTCTGGAAAGACAGATATCTTTGTCAACTCAAAACGAAACTACAGTTAGTTAGTAAGTTTGTTCTACTCGATATTGAATTTGTGATGAAAGTAAACTGATGGGTTGTATACAGGATTCGTTGAAAACCACAAACCAAGAGACTGTTTAAACCACAATCTGAAACTCTGGCGGATTGTATTTTGCAACAATTGAGCTTGTGTGTGGCATTGAAAAGAATAATATAATGGATAATTAACTATATCTCTGATACAATGTCTTGTAAAAATTTGTTGAATGACTTGGAATCATCTGTAGGCTGTATGGAATTATCAAAGGTTTTGACCTCGGATTGTGGAGTGAGATGATTCAATAGATCAGTTATCGATTGATCGCTATCTGAAGTAGAAGATGATTCAGTTATACTGGTTTGGTATAAATTGAATACTGACTTAAAATCTTGGTCAGTTTTTAAAATTAATGCTGAATTTACATACGAAGTAGATGAGGCAAGTAATTTTATCTTTGACCATGAATCCCATCCAGATGGGAAGACTAATCTATATACGGCATCGATTTGATAAACTGGTGAAGGAACAGCATATTCACCAGAAATCAGAGTAAATATTCGTTTCTTTAAAAAATTTATACCTTCTATGGTATGAAACTTGTCATAATTTTCATTATCAATTACAACAAACAGACCTCCATGAGCCAACGAGACGAGCCTTAAAAATTGTTGAAGTAGTATACTGTCTGAACTTTGAGGGTTCCCATTAAAACTATCATCCCAACATAATACCACTAATTCACAATTTAGTTTAATCTGAAATTCTCCTGAACTGTATGAGGTAGATTTATCTTTAGAATAGAACTCATGAGCTGATGGAAATTCGCTTGAATATGAATTATATTCTATGGTTCGAAAGTATTTGAAGATTTTTAAGAAATCTTGATAGTCAGTAAACTGAGAAATAACTACAATTCGCTTGAAACCCTTGGAAAGTATTAATTTTTGAACATATTCCTTGAATGGAGCTAAGCTAGAAATGACATATAAATCATAATCATCAGAATACAAATAGTCGACCAGTGGCGTAACTTTTAGTAGCGCTTCAGTAGAAAAAGATTTAATTACGACGTATAATGATTTCATTGGATAACTATAATAATTGAAATCTTATATTCCACCACTGGAGCAAGTTTAGATCTTTTTAAAGTCATATAACTTAGTTGTCTGCTCTGGGAAGCAGTTGTCATAGGTAAATATCGCGTCGTGTGCGCGGCCAAATCAATAACATGAACTCCATTCAAGAGATTGTTACTCTTGATCATTGATCTTCTACATCTCTATTTAGTTTAGTTTAGTTTACTTTACTTTACTTTGGTTTGCTTTAATTTAGTTTAGTTAGTTTAGTTTTATTTTGTTATTAAAGTAATTTAGGGGTATAGATATCTGTATTTGCAGATAGGCGTATATGAAAATGAATACCCACCATTAAGACTCTCAGCTTCAAATTGTTGAATGAACTCGAACCTTCTAACACCAGAATCTATAAAATCTGTAGTAAAATGGCTTGAGCTTTAGGTCCGCTTTAGCGTCAGCAATTTCTTGCTTTAATTGTTCAACGTCTATATCTCTTATACCAGTATCAAGATCAATATCAACTAATTTAATGTAAAGAACCTTCCATGACTTGGTGTATGTCTTGTGAGCCAACCATAAAACGATGGCTAAGGGCAACGAAAGACAATTCTGCCAAAAGGTTTCAACACTCGCAGGATAACCTATTGGGAAAATTGAAACCCAAATCTCTCCAACAACAATTAAGAAAAGAATAATCGTCCCTGCTATCGAACCATATACTCCCATAGGAGAAACAAATGCAACTTCATCAGTTGATCTACCTTGAGCAGAAAGTGCCATTCTGAATCTAATATGAGTAATACATATACCAATCCAAACAAAAAATGATGCTAATGAACATACTGAAAACAACCAGGTAAATACAGTGGCTTGCTTTTCTGAAGCAACAAGAAAACCAAGTAACCCAATTATATTCGTAAACATAATGGCAACCATTGGACGACCTTCTCTATCAATGTATCCAAAAATTCTTGGAATTAATCCTTGCACTGCAAGAGATGCAAGAGTACGTGAACAGCCATAAACTGAAGAATTTCCGACTGATAACACGGCCACTAGAATAACAGCATTCATAATACTTGGTAATACTTTAGTACCACCTTCAACAATAGCAATAACAAAAGGTGAAGAGGTAATATCTTCAGAACTGGCACCATTTAATAAAGCTGGATTAGTAAATGGAACTAAAAATCCAATAACAATGGCAGTTAAAAGATAAAAAATGGTGATTCTCCAGAATACTTGCTTGGTAGCCTTAGGCAAAGACTTTCTAGGATTCTCAGTTTCCGAAGCAGCCAACGCAACTAATTCACATCCACCAAATGAAAAGGCAGCAGAAATGAAAACAGAACAAACACCTTTAAACCCATGATTAAATGCACCAGGATCATGCCAATAACGTGCACCAATATAACCTTGTGTTCCAACACCACAAATAATACAAATAGAAGTAATTATGAATCCAATTACTGCAATAACTTTTATGAAAGATAATACAAATTCAACCTCTCCATAACCCTTGACTCCAAAAAAATTGATTGAAACAATAACCACATAAAATATGGCAATCCATACCGCAGGATTAACACTTGTATTCCAAAATTGAATAGTTAAAGAACATGCAACCAATTCAGAAGGCAAAGAAATTAACCAGGAACAAGCATATAATATTCCAAGAACAAAACTCCAAGTTGGTTCGAGAAATCTTGCGAAAAATGCGTTGAAAGAACCAGAAACTGGAAATTGAACTGAAAGTTCACCAAGAGCCATTACAACACAAAACATTGAAAATCCTACTAAAGAGTATCCAATAAGAACCGCAGCAGGTCCTCCACTTGCTAATGCATACCCTGATCCTACAAATAAACCAGTACCTATAGAACCACCGATTGCAATCATTTGCAAATGTCTTGATTTGAGTCTTCTTGCTAGTGGATGTTTAGCGGTGGCGTAGATGGATTTTTCCATTTCTGTCATATTTGTTGTATCGATTCCATCATCCTCAAGATCAATAGGTTTAAAAGAATCAACAAATCTTTTGAAAGGGTTTTTACGTTGTTTAAGAGAAGATTCGATTTCTGAACTAGAATATTCACTTTCATAGTCGTCTCCAGATCCATTTGGTCCTAATTGATCATGATATCTGTAGTTGTCGATCCCTGTTGTGGATACTTTTGGAGATCCTCCGTCTCCAGCATTTTTTTCAAATGACATGGAAGATGTAAATCAAAAGTAACCAAAAGTACAAAATAGAACGAAGATAGAAATTAATATTATTTTAGAACAACAAGGTGTTAAGCTGATTTTGGAGCTTTTATTATCAAAAACTTATCAATAGAAGACTTGACGAACAAGTTGTACATTGGGTTAAGTGTGAAAATTTTACAACTCCAAGAATGGACACACACATATAAATGTGCCAATAAGGAGTACATTGCACAAACAGTTGGATGCCACAATGAAAGTTCCTTGTGAATGTCATTATAAGAGACAATACGAGCAAAAAAAAAATGTTGCGTGCGAACGGCATCTCTATGTTGCATTTTTAGTCGGTTCTCAGTTTTGATCTTCGTAAGGTGAATCAAAAGAGAAAAGTATCAAAAAGAAAAAGAATAAAAAACAAATTGGAGTCAGGATGAAGCTCACGTTCAATAATATGAATCCTATTTTAAAAGTAATTTGATTTTGGTACTTTTTGTGATGTTCAAGCAATTCAAGGTAATAACTTAAAGCTGCTCCATCGGGTTTTGCATCTGGAAAATTGTTCAAATAAGCTTTCTTCGTTCCGCCGCACATTTTCAAGGCACCACATTAAAGCAATCAAGATTTACGGTTGCGAGCGACTTCTGAAACTAGATTTCGGTAATCTTCAAATATTGTAGTTTTATATTACTTGGAAAGATGTTAAAGTATCTTATAACTCCTCCTCTTTCTCGTATTATAATCTTTATACTCCAGCACTCGATGGTTACTCGTAGTTTCATCTCTGACAAACTACATGTCAATGTCTTATCACGTGATCGCTGCTTCAATACTTCAAATTTTCCGTTGTCTAAAATAGGCAACAGCTAGGAACGTAATCAATTCGCAATCTGCAATTTGAAGTCCTTCTTGTACTCGATAAAAACGATTACTTCTAGTTAATAAGAATATCGGGTACAATACCTGAACTTATAGGTTAATCAAAGAGAAAGATAATACAAGATAAAAGTTCTACTTCTCCACCACTACATTAAATGTCACATCGACGGTCAATTATTGTCTGTGTATTTATCATCGCACTATTTTAAATAATAAGACTTGGGTTGTCATAGAACTTCATTATATCATGTCTCTCACTAAGCATGATGGCAGATTTCAACATCTTCGTATTCTCTATTAGAATTTACAAAGATTTGTCTCATCAGAGAGTTCTTGTAGTAATAGTTAGACATGTAAAACACACCCACAGAATAAGCTATACCGCCAGCGATTAAAGTTTGCAAAGGTTTTGATAAAGCAGCCATTTTTTTTATTCTTGATTTAGGAGATTGAACTTTGATAAAAGTTAGTTTGTTAAATTATGAGTGAATAGTTAATTTTCAAATTCGGAAATTGAATATGAAGCTGTTATTTCTAGAAATATTTTTAAATGAATAGATTTAAAGTGAATGAATTTGTCACATTTTATATTCTTTCTTACTTATCATCGGATGAGGGGTGGTGCAATATAATCTGGCCAGATTAACAGTGGGGTCAGATTATCACACGATTCAAATCGAATGACATAGGGTAAGGTGATTTTTTTTAACGAAGTGGTCGCATTTTTTTTTTGGCATTTTCGGTGACTAGATATCACTAATACATCCGTACACCATCAGCTGGTTGAAGGATCGGTAAGAACTGGCCAACAATAAGCATTGGCAAATCGAATAAGTCACGTTTGACTGTCCAAACAGAGCAGAATTCAATGTATTCTCTGTCGTCAAAGGATTCATTTTGTGACAAACTTTTCTTTAGTAATTTACTTTTCGTAAATATTGTCAGGCGTAAATTACCCACAGCAACTGATTTGAACAACTTAAAATAATTTACTATAGAATCATCATCATACATTAATTCCATGATGAAAGTTCTTTTAGATAGTATTTCTCTACCACTTAACCCTAAAAGACTTAATAAATCATCAGATATTGAAACAATTTCTCCAGTTCTACGCCATATTATTGTAGGGGACAGATTTAATTGAGACAATTTTTCGCAGTCTATTAGTAAACGTTGAAATGACATTTCCAATAATTGAAAATCATAGGGCTTTAATAACGATTTATGAGCAGATATAAAAGTTGGTCTATAACTTGCAATCAATTTCAATATCACAAGTAAACAAGTTCTCTTTTTCTGTTTTTCTTCAGGAGTTAACGTGTTACCCAGGAACCTCTGCTTTAAAAAATGGGTTAACAGATGATATGATTGAGGGTAATCAAAATCGACAATATTTTTCGCGTAAATATCTTGAACTCTTTGATATAGATTATGACTTACTAGTGGACTAACATATTCAAATTGTTTAGAAGAAGCTGTAGAAGACATTTGTTGAGTTTGCATTATTTGATTTTCAACAACTATTTTGCCTTCTACTTTATTATCTAACACAATATCAGTATAGTCATAATCAATTTTTCGTTTTGAATTATGTTGTTCTAGAGTATCTTGTAATAATTTTGGTTGTAATTTCTTTAATTTTGTAGGAAGACTTTGCATTAAGGGATCTCCTTCAAACAAATTATTAATTTCTTCATTTTCTCCAACTTCAATTTCATCAGTTTTGGAAAAACCAAGCGAAATAAATGGTCTAGAATCTTTATATCTCTTACTAGAGTAGATTGATTTAGGTTCAATTGTTTCATCAATTGAAGGGTTTGTATTCCCATTTATGGAATAATTAGAAGGTATTTCTGATGAAGAAGATGGTGAAGGTGAAGTTGGTTTCGATTGAAGAATTATATCACCTAGCATTAAGTACTCTTGATTTAAATAATTTGAATTAAACATATCAATACTAGGACTGATATCTCTGTCTTGTAATTTTGGTAAAAAATCAATAGCATTATTCTTATTTGAAATACGACTAAGGACATCATTGGTAGTATTCAACATCTTATTCTCTTCAAAAAAATCTTCTTGTTTAATAATTGGTTCGATTTCCTGCCCGAGATTACTAAATGTCTTTGAAGTTTCATAAACAGAACTTGCTCTGGACTCTGTTTCTGATTCTGATAAGCCAGATTCTATTTTTGATTGTCCAACTTTCATATATTTTGCTCTTTTACGAATCATATCTTCACATTCATGTCCAATATTTCTCTTGACACAATTTCTACACGGTCTTTCATTTGAACATTGGAGGTGTTTTGAGTGACAAAACACACACGCTCTCGAAGCAGGTTTACGAGCAATCTTTTCCGAAAGACTTAACCTCTTAGTCATGGTTTAAAATGTGAAGTACAAGGGGCTCACCTTAGTATTATTGAAGGGTTTGAATAGATATGAGAAAGTATCTGGGGTACATCAAATCTGGGGTATCTTTTTTTGTTGATGATGGAACTAACCCTCAAAAAAAAAAATACCAAGACTTTGTGTGTAGGAAAATAAATTTAGTGGCCAACCTTCGATCATTAATACTTTGATTGTAAATGATTTCAAGTTCTTTTTTTTATATTTCGGAAGGTTTTCTGGGGTATGAATGCAAGAACTATTGGAAATTTCAAAAATATTTTAACAAAATCAAAAAATGTATCAATATTTCGAACACTCTTTGGTGAACTTTACTTACCAAACGTAGCTTTTGTGGGGATTAATTTGTTAAGGAGGGAAATAATTACGACGATTTCTGCCTCAAAGCGAATTTTTGGAATCGTCTCTTCAACGTGACCTGATAACAGTTGTTGAGAATCACTCCTATGGAGAAATTCTCAGTAAGTGTTCTCAGTTTGTGGGGCTCGAGTGCTTTGGTGAAACAATTCGAGAAGTGGATGAAGAGAAAATTAATTTCAGGGTCTAATTAACACCTAACCCCTAAAGTATTACTGGATTAGACGAAACTAATGTAATTGCAATATCATTTGTCCTTCATAAGCATATGTCTTATGACGTGATAGCTTAGATGTTACTTCTACCTTATATAAATGTTACATCTCACATCTCGTGAAACATATCTATCAAATGGCCAATGGTGTAGTTTTCGATTGTATCTCAATTTATGTCTTCGAAAGACAATTATCAGCACAGTATATAGACTTAGCAAAGTAGACAAGTATCATTATCAATTGAATTACTCGCATTTTGTTGTAGAAATTTCGCATAAAGTAATGTTTGGTGCATATGGTTAATCTCCCCCCAATCTTCTCAGCACTGATTGGAACATTCCAACCCATGGACTCAATCTTCACAACAATTTCTCAAAAGACCGCCAGGAAATACCTTGAAATTTTACCTGCCCTAGGATAATAGTGTTTATTCTTATTAAATTTTACTGAAAAATCAAGTAGAGTGGAAGGGTCTACAAGTATATCCTGACAGGTATATCTTGGAATACTTTTACAATTCCCAAAGAATAAGGAAATTCAACTGCAACTTCAACTCCGAATAGCTATAGGTTTGTTCTCTCCAACGAATCTCCGGTGCGGAAAAACAGGTAGGAATGCCGAAGTTTTTTCTGGGGATTCTGCGATATGTTCCATTCTTATATGTAGCAGTAGGAAGCGCTGGAGAGATCTATAACCTAGAAGACGGTTAATCTTAGAAAAATTTGGACAGTTCTTGTTTGTTTGAGCTCATTACATAGCTGGTTGGCATACGGTTGAAGAATCAAAAGCTCTAGATAAAGAATATATGGGGTTGTGGCGTCTTAAGATAGCCAGGAGCATCTAGTACATCCTAAGAGTATCAAGACAGAAAGTAAGGTAGTGATGTTATTGTGAATTAGGAATAAAGCAAAAATTCAATTAGAAGTATATTGAATTGTGATCTACGAATTTTACCTATCTTCTCCATGCTGGCATCCTATTCCCAACCTTAGGCTGAGGTTTAGCGATGAAACTGCTGCATATGGCTGCAAATTCTGCAACCAATTGACAAAAACGGTATTTTCAAACTCAATGGGACATAGGTTATCCAGTATCCCTCAGCATGGGAAATTATCTACTCATCCCAAATGAGCAAACTGGATTAATAATCAAGGTATGAGCTTCAATTTTAGCAGAGTTGCTCTTTTCAGCAACTAAATAAGTTGCCTCAGACCCCTGCTAGGCAACGAACTCAATTTCTTTGGAGTAGTGATTCGATGTTTTTTATGGCTATCTCTGATTATCTCCAGCCCAAAGGCAATCTGTTCATATAAAAAAATGTGAATAATAAAGATTTAGAAAGGTTCAGCGAGGTACAATTTATGATTGTGGTCCACATTTAAGTCTTTAGGGTTGTCTTTTTCACTACATTTGGAAGATTGTTTCTTACGTTAAATTCCCAAAAATGCGAAAGTGGCTCAGAATATTATAAATTAACTTAACAAGTGGTCTTCAAACCAACAAGAATTCTTCTTGGATAGGTTAAGTCTGACTCTAAATAATAACAAATCAATCAGATAAAGCAATTATTCATTCAAAAGATGGGCGAAGTTTCAATTGAAATAAAAGTGGTTGCCAGTGTATCGTCCTCTGGGTGTACAGGTGTTACAAAGGGTTCCTATTTTCATGCGAAGGTGATTCGTCAAGCAGAATTTTAGATTCAAGAGACGTTTGCTTATATCCTTTTTGATATCCTTGACCTTAGGAGCAATTTCCGAATTTGTGGGTACACTGTTGTGATTGCAAGAGAAAATGCAGCACTTTATATGATTGTTAGAGAAGAACGAGAGAACTTTCAGTACAACTGGAAAATGAGAATCTCCTGTGCAGGAGGAAAATCAGACGCTCTTGTTCAAAGTGAAAAATGAGACTTGCCCTGTGTCGTAGTTAATAATAATAATGTGGTTCCAATGTTAATGAGGAAATATGAACGTAAAATTTAGATAAGAGTACCCCCCCTCCCCCTCCTCTGCACATTCTAGAAATGAAAAGCAAATCTAATGGGAAAGTGACCAGAAATGTTCATGACTATGGAATTGTACTTGCTACTAATGCTCCAGTGGAGAAAAGAATTTCCTCGGGGTTTTGAGATCCCATAGTTGAATAATTCAACGGAACCTCAAGCTAAATTTCTCACACCAAACAGCCTCTACTACAGATAACCACGGTGGGTATTGAACCTCAGAGTATCGCTACGTTTTGTATCTTTTGTATAGATTTTGGTTCAAAAATTATTCCATAACAGTCTTATGGATGGATCATTCCTCTATATTTAAGCTCTTGGTAAGATTATACGCACCCATGTTGAATGACACATGGTTTAAGCATCCTGTCTAAAACTTATTTTCGACTCTCTAAAAAATCGTACCCGAACATGTGAGCTCCAACCAATTTTGTTTGTCCTTTTAAAAGAGCAACATTTTTAACATAACCAATTCTTTCAAACCCAAGATTGTCCCAAATTCTAAGACTTGCAATATTAGTTTCAAAGACCAAGTTGAACACAGAGTAGACATAGCCTATTTGGGGAGCTACTACGATGTACTTCTGACCCATTTCTTTACCTAAACCAAGTCCTCTCTTTTTTGTATTAACCAAAAATCCAGCATTACATACATGAGATGATCTCCCGATGTAGTTTGGTTTTATGAAGAAGTTTCCCAAATACTTCTGAGACCAATTTTCATTGTCGTTGTCTTCGAATGCTCCAATTTTTAAATAGTCACCTTCTAGTAAGATACACACATGGCCTACAAACCAATATTCCAAAAACTCTTGATAATTCTTAGTTTCCACTTGTGGATAAGTGGCACCTTCTTCTATAATGGTGTTGAATTCTTTCCATAATACTTCAACCAACTTTTGAGGAAGAGCCAGTGGGTCTGATACTGTGTAGAGAGTTACTAGTCTTCCGTCTTTTGCCAAGTTGAATACTATAGGTTCAATGATCTTGGATTGCAAGTATTCCTTTTTAGTGAATGGGAAATCCTCAAGCCTTTGGTACGTTTCAGTCATTGTTTGGGTTACCTGTTGAATGGTATACCAAGGGCAGAAAACAAAGATTATCAGTTCTTTCAAATAGGAGACACCATTCCGCGATACCAATCCGCGATACTCATCTTGAACTTAGAAATGGCATTTTGGTGGTGCGGAGCGGATACTTGCACCCGAATTGCGAGTCTTGCACTGAAATGGAAACTAATCTTTTGTACCAATCGAGGTCCATACATCGTTCAGAAACAGTTGATGGCTAATCTCTAAGTGAACTTTTTGAAAGATGTTTGAAGTTTTGTTGAAGAAATAACGGACCACCTTATTGTTGTAGACCCCTAATTGACTAATACTTCTTTTGAATGGAACTGATAAG